>JAPDNY010000002.1:12392948-12611059 GCA_029375565.1 Gekko gecko
CAAATTAACCCTGTATTATATAAAGAAGTATAAAGAACTCCCCCCCCCCGACTAATGCTCCCTCTAAGCTGTGGAGTCTTGTGAGCAAAAATTCTACTTTGTGAGCTACTGGCATTAAAGTGGTGGGGGACCGCTTTGGCTGCTGCATAAATCAGTTTGCTCTGGAGCCATTCCTTCCTGAACTAAGACAAAAAATATGTGAGCCGAAGGCTAAAAAAACTGTGAGCTAGCTCACACTAACTCAGCTTAGAGGGAACCATGCCCCTGACCTGAACTCCCTACCCATCACATTCACTGAGTGCCCCGATTGTATCCAGGCACAAAGAGTCCTTACCACAGTAGAGGGCATCTTGGGCACATTCCTGGGCCTGCACCCTCTGCCCTTGCTCCGAGGAAGCTCTTTCTGCCTCAGGGAATGTCGCCTCTATCTTCAGGGATGGTCCCCACATCTGAAAAGGCAGTGAGGGAAATTCATTAATGTATGGCAGTGTACGTAGTATAGCAAGGAGATCCTAAGATTGTCTAGGAGACAGAAGTTCTAGTTCTTTTACAGTTATGCACCTCTAGGTGGCAAGCTAGACTTGTTTTTTAACAAAAGAAACATTTCAGAGGTACGCTGCCATTTCCTGCCTCTGTGTCACAGCCCTGGTATTCCTTGGAGGTCACCCATCCAAGTATTAGCTAAGACCCATCCTGCTTAGGTTCCGAGAACTGATGAGATCGGGCTAGCGTGAGCTATCCAGTTCGCAGAGCAGCGAGGGAGATGGGTAAGAGATGCAATGGAACAGACCAAGGCATAGACCCTGCCCCACTCCCTTCCATCAGCAGACATGGTGTTTTATCTGGATGGATCAGAAGTTCTCTAGTAGAAGAGGCTGTAAAATCTTCCTTTTGGATGGTTAACACTTGGACAAATATTTCTTAGGGAACCTTTTAGGATAAGGCCAAATGTCATTGCTTGAACTGGACATATCTGGAGGGAATTCCCCTCACCTGCTCTGCCTGCCTCTTCCCCTCCGTCTGACTCAGGAGGAAACCTTCGGCCAGGGCCACCGCCTGGGAACTGGTCTCCGGCCCACATCCTCTGACCCAGCCCTGCATTTCCGGGGGCAGGATGGTCAGGAACTGCCCTAGGATCACCAGGTCCAGCATCTGCTTCTTGGTGTGCCTCTCCGGCTTCAGCCAGTGGTTGCAAAGTCCATGGAGCTGGCTGCAAACCTCTCGGGGCCCTTCAGCCTCATGGTAGCGGAACTGCCGGAAGAGCTGGCCATGGACATCCGAGGTCATGGTGTCCTGATCCAGGGTCTCCGGAACAACTCTTTCCCAGAATTCAACACCACTCCCAGCTTGGAGGAGAAGGGGGTGTTTGCTTGCTGTCTTGTCGGTTCCAGGTCCTCCTGGGTCCTGCTCTTCCATCTCCTGTCCCGTCTCTTGAGTCCCCTCCATCTGTGAAAAGATGCCTTTATTCACTTGGCAGTGAAGAGAGGCTTCAATCTGGGGGAGGGAAGGAGAGACACAGACAATAACATCTCACAAGGAAGAAGGAGAATGGAGCTACACCACCAAACATCACCAGCCTTCATATGCTCAAGGGGCACGTGGGAATTGCCCTGGCTGATCAGAACAAAAGTGCTTCTTGTGGTTTGTAGACCAGGTTTAATATCGTTTTGCTATATTAGATACCAAGGTAGTTTAGGTATGCCACCTTGGTTTTTTGGGAAAACTAAGTGTCTCTGTTGGGCTTTTTAGAGATGTTACAAGCTTAGCCTGCCGTTCCTTAGGCTCCGTCTGTCCTAGGGGCTAATTCTTGAGGTAAACCAGAGCCCCCAGAGGACAAGAGGGACTGGTGATGCCTTTACCATTCTATGCATCTCTTCAGTAGGCCTGAAATGTTAGGCAAGAACTCTGACCAAGCACCCATGTGAGGGGGCCCAACTCATCCCGACAGAAGGACTGATTTCCAGAATCCATCCTGTTTTGGGAACCATGTTACCCCTATGAGTGTAGATTTAAGAAGCTGAATCATTGCCTTCAGTTTTGGGGGGAAATTAGCTAAATGGAGGGCCTCAGCAAGAGATGGCCTCATTTGGAATACTGTGTACAGTTCTGGTCACATCTCAAAAAGGTTATTATAGCATTGGAAAAAGTGCAGAGAAGGGCAACTAGAATGATAAAAGGGTTGGAACACCTTCCCTATGAAGAAAGGTTAAAATGCTTGGGGCTCTTTAGCTTGGAGAAACGACGGCTGAGGGGTGACATGATCGAGGTTTATAAGATTATGAATGGGATTGAGCAGGTTGAGAAAGAAGTACTTTTCTCCCTTTCTCACAATACAAGAACTCGTGGGCACTCCATGAAATTGCTGAGCAGTCGGGTTAGAACAGATAAAAGGAAGTACTTCTTCACCCAAAGAGTGATTAACATATGGAATTCACTGCCACAGGAGGTGGTGGCAGCTGCAAGCATGGACAGTTTCAAGAGGAAATTAGATAAACATATGGAGCAGAAGTCCATCAGTGGCTATTAGCCACAGGGTATAGATGGGAACTCTCAGTCTGGGGCAGGTGATGCACTCTATTCTTGGTGCTGGAGGGGGCAGCAGTGGGAGGGCTTCTGGTGCCCTGGCCCCACTGCTGGACATCCTGATGGCACCTGGTATATTTTGGCCGCTGTGTGACAGAGTGTTGGACTAGATGAGGCATTGGCCTGATTCAACATTGGCTTCTCTTATGTTCTTATGGTATTAGCAAGGATCTTCCTACCTACGTTTATGGGGATTTTCCCCTGTAAAAGAGCTCTCAATGACCAGTCCATGGGTAAAATAGAGAATGTTTTATTGAAGGGTATTGTGGGAATTTAACACACAAGGAGCACACGTGGAACGTACACACAGACCAGATCTATAGATAATAAAGAGGGGAGTGGGATAACAGCGAGGGCTGAGGCGATAGCTATTTTTCCTGAAGGAGTCCGTGAAGAAGAGACGGCAAAATGACCAGCACTTCGCTTAGAGGAAGGACCCAGAATACTGGGGGTGCGTATTGGTAGGCGCCCGAGACAGTACAAACACAGCAATGGAGTTACGGTGGGCCAGTCAGGGGTCACTTTGTAGAAAAAGAGGTGCAGGAGCTCATTAGCATAACTTATTTGCATATGCCACACCCCCTGACGTCACCGGAAACATGATCCCTGCCCCGAAAGGGGTGTAGGGGGGAGTGGATCGGCCTCTCTCAACCCTCCAGCCGAGGGATTTCTCCCCCACTCTGTAAGACTTTTGCAGCAGGGAAAAGCCCAGTGCTTGTGGGTAAACTGCAGCGGCGGAGGCCATAAAACTCCATCGCCTCAGGCCTGAAGGGGTGGTGGGCTCAGATCAGCGGTCTCTTCCTGGCAGGGAGACCTGCCAGCCGGCGGAGTGCAGGACTCCAGTGGCCAGAGGGAAGAGGCAAAGGGCCTCCAGCAAAGCCCAGATCTGGGCAGACAAGCCAAGCCGGGGGGAGGGGGGATGCACAGAACTGCGGTGGGGTGGGGTGGGGGGTTCAGCGCTCAGCTGCCTTCAGGCTCCTGCTACCTGAGCCTTTTTTGCAAGTCGACTCAAGCCGCTCGGAATGCAGGAAGGTTTCAAGGGCGGTGGGCGAAGTGCTTTGCTGTAGCTATAGCGCTGCAGTAGAGGCCTTCAGCACAGGCTGCCGTAGATGGAAAGGCGAGGCAGCGGCAGGGCTGCTCTGAACCGAGAACAGCTCAGGGCCCCACGACCCGATATTCACCACCACCCTTCTGAAACTCCCCCATCTGACCAGTGAGGTCTGCTGAATCCTTGGCCAGAAAGCCCGCCGAAGGACCCCTTTCCACTCGCCTCCCGACATCTCTGCTCCCAGCACTGGCACTGCTTCTGCCCGGACCCTCGTGGGGCTCACAAACTCCCCACTGCCATGCCCGCCGCGGGGTGAGAGGCCCCAATCTGGCGTGCTCTTACTGGCGGGGAGCACAGATGCCAAGATAAGCCCAGCCTGTTCCCCGATGCCCCTCTTGGTTCACCCGGGGCTTCCTCTGGGCGTCCCCTGGTGGGTGAGACAAAGCCCTCCTCCTCTACTAGACAGTCAGGGCACAGCTCGTAGACCATTTATTCTGGATCCATAAACTAATTAGGAGGAAGCCTTGGGTTAAAGAGCAGGTTGCTGAACAGGTGCCCGGATCACCTATTATGCCTGGGTTTTCTGGCCTCGGTTAGCACTCAGTCCTAAAGAAAGGCGGGAAAGGCGAGGAGTGGACGGGCAGGCCTTTCCCCAGGAAAGGAGGGGGAGCGGGCAGGCAACTTACCTTGTTTCTTCTTTCTCCTGGTGGCCTGACTAAGGACTGCTGGGAGCAGGGGTGGGGCTTGCTGCATGAGCCCCCCCCCCGGGCTCCTTACTGCTGGAGTGTCGCACCTGTGCACTCCGGCAGGAAATGAACCCCGGGGCTAGTTATACCCAAAAATATGTCCAGAGGACTTGCTAGTGTGAGGGGTCCCTCAGAACAAAGTATTGATGAGATTAATCGAGGATAAAACAGTGTCGTTTGGAAATTCTGAATAGAGTTCCCAGGACAAAGGAGAGCGGAGATTCAATTCTAGACACAAAGTACGATTTGGGTCGGGTTCCTAATTACTTCTTGGACTAATGAAGGACTAATGGATTGCAAATTTGAATTAATCAAAACGGAAGCAATACTGCTTGATGAGCCACCTAGCTTTGGAGTGTGGGAAAGGAGTAGAAGTCAGGACTTTTCATTATCAAGGAAACGTGAGGAGGAAAAATGAGGTCAGATTGAAAGGATTAGTTGATAGATATTGAAAGAAGTAGCTCTGGGGCAAGGCAAGTCCATTGTCCAGAGTGTGCAGATGTTGGCTGGGTGGAGCGGGGGGGGGGTCACAGCTGTCAGTTTTCCAGGGTCCAGTCCTGGCATCCATCTTTGTGTCCACTTATATCAAGTTGCCTGGTCTATGGACTCCTGGGGTACCCTTTGGGGTCCATTGCTGGTAGAAACGATGCATCCTGAGGGACAGGGGGTTGGTGTGCTTACAACAAGCCTAAGCCTAGTGTCAAGCCTAAGCCTAGTGTCAAACCTCATACCCAGCTCTGTTTGCCATAACAAAAGGGGGAAAGGAAATTCCTATGAGGAGGGGAGTGATAGATGCGTGTGTATGAACCGTTTGCTCTTAGCAGCATAACTTTCCCAAGGATGACACCTCCTCCTCCCCATTGGGGGGGGGGGATACCTTGAGACTTTCTGGAGCCTGTTTGCTTTGTAGATAGTGGGATACTGTGGGATACTGTGTTCCCACGGGGGGTGGGGAGTGGTAGATGCAGTGGTTAGGTGCGATGAATGTGACATGTGTGTGTTATCTGCTAGTGGGGAGGGGTCCCTTGAGTTGCCTATATGAACTGGGTGCTCACCAAAAATAGTTAGTTCTAACACAAAGATGCTTGCCCTGGAACTTGCTTATTTTTCTCAATAAACAAACCTTTTTGCCGAAGAGAGTTTTGTTGAGAGTAACTCAGCCAGGAGTCGGACACCTAGCCCTTGAACAACTCTGGATGGTCAGGAGATATGGCCGCCCAAAGCCACACTGGTGCCCTGATGGTAAATCTGACTCTGGCATAGAATGGGATTGTGCTAGGGGTGTGGTCTGCGTGTGGAATGGAGCTGAGTCGACTTCCTGAAGCCCTTCCCGGTGAGGGCACCAGGGCTGCCGGGAGGAAGAGGAGCAGGAGGAGGCAAGAACACAGGTGGCCAGTTTATAGTAACTGACCGGTCAATAGAAGAGCATCGCAACCATTTCTTCATGTCAGAAAACGGAAGGATTTCACAGCCTTAGGAAAGGGCACCTTCAATATTCTGCAGGATTGGAAGCAACAGGGTGGAGGGAAACTCCTTCCAGCCTTGCAGCAAAGAAGGACCCCCCTCAAAAAAACTGCCCCCTGAATCTCTCCCATATGAACCTTATCATAGAATCATAGAATGTTAGAGTTGGAAGGGACCTTCCAGGTCATCTAGTCCAACCCCCTGCACTCTGCAGAAGCATAGCTGAAAGATAGCCCTACATACCTACAACATACCCAAAAGATGGTCGTCCAGCCTCCGCTTGAAAACGTCCAGCGAAGGAGCATCCACCACCTCCTGAGGCAGGCTGTTCCACTGCTCAACCACTCTTACAGTCAGGAAGTTTCTCCTGATATCTAGCCGGTAACGACTCCCTTGTAATTTCTATCCATTAGATCTAGTCTTGCAATCCAGAGCAAGAGAGAATAGATCCGCTCCTTCTTCTACATGACAGCCCTTCAAATACTTGAAGACTGCCATCATGTCCCCTCTGAGCCTTTTCTTTTTCCCAGGCTAAACATACCCAACTCTTTCGGCCTTTCCTCATAAGACTTGGATTCCAACCCTCTCACCATCCTGGTCGCCCTCTTCTGGACACGCTCGAGCTTGTCAACATCCTTCCTAAAGCGTGGTGCCCAAAACTGGACACAGTACTCCAGGTGAGGCCTTCCCTTACCTGAGTCGGGTGCATAGTAGCTATTTCCATTTTATGCTACAGAGGACACGATCCAGAACGTGACACCGATGCTGTCCCACTGCCTGTCCAGGAGAGAAACAGATGGAAGAGCTTTGATCCTTTGTGCTGGCTTTTACCGGGACGTCTTGCCTCCTCTCAGCTAAAGATGTAAAATTTCCAGAAGTTTTGAAGCCACATGAAAATAAGGTTCTCTCTCTCTCCCCCTGCCCATTTTTCTTCGCCAGAATAAATGTAAATTGGGGCGGGGGAGAGAATTGAAATATATGCAATGCTCGCTTTCCTATCAAACCTGTATTTCTCTCATGGATTTAACAATATAAAATGCATTATCCATAATATAGTATATACTTTTGCACTCTTTGGCATATATATATGGAAATTTAAAGTAGAAATATCTTTATGTTGTCGAAGGCTTTCATGGCTGGAGTTTATTAGCTGCTGTAGGTTGTGGGGCCATGGTCTTGGCATGGTAGGACCTGACATTTCGCCAGTAGCTGTGACTGGCATCCTCAGAGGTATAACACAGAAAGATGGAGTGCTCTCTGTGTCAAGGTGAGAGGAGACACAGAGAGTCCTCCATCTTTCTGTGTTATACCTCTGAGGATGCCAGTCACAGCTACTGGCGAAACGTCGGGTCCTACAATGCCAAGACCACGGCCACACAATCCGGGAAATCTACAGCAACTCATAGAAATATCTTTGTTTTCTAAAAGTGTACCCAGTACTGAGAAAGAGTTGCAAACTGCTGCAACCACAGCACATTCTGAGAGACAGGGGAAAAAATAAAACTTGAAGGTAGAGAACAAATTCTGCAGTAAACAAAATCAACTATCACTGGGACAGAAAAAACTCTCACACAGGCACACTAGATATGACTACCAGCATATCTGGACATTAACCTATACTTTATAAAACTGAAAACACTGAACTCTTTAATAATGTATTATTAAACTCATCAAATGTTCATGGTTTGGCAGTAATTAATCTATTATGAGTAAAAATATCTTCGAAAAATGAAAAGATCAGGAGTCCAGTAGCACCTTTAAGGCTAACAAAATTTGTGCAGGGTATAAGTTTTCATGAGTCATTGCTAAATAACAATATCAGGCATGACTGGATTAGGTGTGCTATGCAGAGGGGTAGTAGGTGTAGAGAATGGCATTTGTCAGGAGTCAGGAAACCTAGGTCTCGATTCAGTCCAGGAGAATTCATTGTCTTGAGATTCATTATCCGTTGCGATTCAGCTGTCTTTCTTTCCAAACTCCCTTTGAAATCCCTTTGTAAGAAAACTGAAAAAATGGGGTATCTGTCTACATAAATATTCATAACATTATCTAATGCTGTAGATTGTTTATATATTGTGAGCATGAAAAACCTTCTCTTAAGAAGCATTTTCTAAAAGGTAATATTTTGATTTTTTTCTTAAAATACTTTTTTAAAAGGTAATATTGCGTAGGAGTACATTCCAAGATTTCCCATTTTTTCATCTAATTTTTTTAAAGTGCTGAGGAACAAACTAAGCAACCCCATCCCCCCTCCCAAAAATATCTGGGTCTTCTATTTCTACTCTCATAAGAACATAAGAAGAGCCCTGCTGGATCAGACCCAAAGCCCATCTAGTCCAGCATCCTGTTCACACAGTGGCTGACCAGCTGCAACAGCATCCTTTCACCTGTGCTCCCCAACAACTGAGACACAGAGGTGTAGTGCCTCTGATACTAGAAGGAGTAGATATCCATCATGGTTATTTGCCATTGATAGTCCTGTCTTCCATGAATTTTTTCAGTCCCTTATTAAAGCATTCCAAGTTGGTGGCCAGGACCACTTCCTTTGGCAGCAAGCTCCACAAATTTAACTATATGCTGTGTGAAGAAATACTAAAGAACATAAAAACGTAAGAGAATCCATGCTGGATCAGGCCAATGGCACATCCAGTCCAACACTCTGTGTCACGCAGAACCCAAAAACCTGATTCTCCCGCTCTTTAGCTTCAGCAGATGATCTCAGGTTCTAGCATTACGGAAGAGGGAGAAAAATTTCTCCCTGTCCGCTCTCTCCAGGCCTTACGTCTATATATTAATAGCCAAGTCGGCCAAATCTTTTGATACTTAAATCCGGTGACTAGAGTTGTGAACGAGGAAGACAGACTGTGCTGCCCCCAGTCAGTGTTAACTATAAGTATTAGTAGTTTAGTAAGACTGCTGTGTATCTTTAAGACCCGTTGCACCTTGGGAATTGTAGTCCCCTAGCCTATGTCTCCTCTGATTAGTTCATTAGGGTAATTTCCTGAGCCCAGAGGCGCATAGCTTAGAGTTTATGGTTCTTTTCCGTTTCTCTGTCTACCGTTAATTGCAAGTTGAGGGAGAAACTCCATCTCTTCCCACCATGGCCAAAGAGATGACTTAGATCACTAGATGTAACTTTTCATCCAGCTATCATCAAGATCGTGAGTAATGATCTTCTGTATGCATGTGAAGTTCAATAAAAGATTATTTGAGATCCAATGGCTGTACGTTGGTCACATCTCAGAAAGCACTGCTCTGCATTAGTGCCAGACGAGAATACAGATCTTTCTACAAACCTAAAAAGGGCCCAGGTTTGCAGGAAAATCTGAAATCTTTTTTTTTTTTTAAGGACCCGGGTGCCACAAGATGGAGTGAGCTCCCGTCTCTGGTTCCAGCTCCTGCCAACCTAGCAGTTCGAAAGCAAGAAATTGCAAGTAGATAAATAGGTACCACTTCGGTGGGAAGGTAATAGCGTTCTGTGTGCCTTGGTGTTTAGTCATGCCAGCCACATGACCACAGAAACGTCTTCGGACAGCGCTGGCTCTTCGGCTTTGAAACGGAGATGAGCACCGCAACCCTAGAGTCGGATTTGACTGGCTTTCGAGCAAGGGAACCTTTACGTTTACTATGATAAAAGGAGAACCTTTAGCTTTAAGCAACAGATTCCCCCAGTGGCTGTTGCTAGGCAGCCACAGTGTTACAGGCTGGGTTTCCCTGAGTAAAAAAGCAGGGGAAGACAGCAGGGTCCTTTCAAGGCCTAATTTTGGTCTCTGAGGGAGGATTCCTTGGGGCCAAGCCTGACTAGGGTTGCCAGTGCAAGGCTGGGAATTTCCTGGAGATTTTCTGGTGGAGGCTGAGAAGGATAGGGTTTGGGGAGCAGACAGACCACAGACAAATAGAATGCCACAGAATCCCCTCTCCAAAACAGTCACTTTCTCCAGGGGGACAGATCCCCAGGTCATACCTGGAGGTTGGCAACCCTAGGACTCCTGGAAGCAACCTCTGGGTGACTTGATACCTGCTGAGGTGCATGACTCAACTAGGCATGGCTGCCTGCTACTCCTCAACAATAGCAATTAAAGCCAGTGTGGTGTAGCTGGCAGAGCTTCAGAGTCAGGCCTAAGAGACCCAGGTTCAAATCCGCATCTACTGTGGAAGCTCACTGGGTGATTTTGGACCAGTCACATACTTTTAGCCAAACCTACATCACAGGGTGGTTTTGTGGATAAAAAGGGGGGGAAAGAGATTATTGTAAACTACTTTGGTCTCCACTGTGGAGAAAGGTGAAGTATAAATGAAGTAAATCCAATACATATCGCTGAAGGGAGGCAAATAAAGGTAGCTTGGTGAATGGCTGAGGAGCAAACGAGGCAGGGAGAGGACATGGGGGCTGCTTGTGGGAGGGAAGGATGAAATACTGTGGGGAGGGGGATACAAGGGAATGTGAGGTCCCACCCCACAAATACTAGGGAACTCTCACCAGGCAAGTGGGCCTTGCCCCCCAGCTGGCACCATACGACTGGGCCACAGTTTTCCTAAGTAGAGTTTCTGGAGAAAGAGGCAGGGGGGGAGGCAACTTGAATACAAAAAGGTAGATAAAGGTAGTTTGGCTATAGAGTGAGGAGGAGATAGGGTTGCCACCTCCAGGTTAGGAAATTCCTAGAGATTTGAGGGGATGCAGCCTGAGGAGGGGGTGCTGCTGTTTGAGGAGGGGAGAGGCTTCAAAGGGGTAGAATAACCTTCCAAACCGGCCATTTACTCCATGGGAAGAAGGGTCGCCAACCTCTAGCTGGAGGCTGGAGATCCCCCAAAAAGACAACTGATCTCCAGGGTAGACAAAGAGGTCTCCCCATCTCGATCTTTGGAGACAGTCCAAACTCCCTTCATCAGAGAAGGCAGAAAAAGTTCCAAGTTAGGGCAGCCATTGTAGAGAAACACTTGGGGGGGGGGGTTGTTGTCCTTATAATTGTGAGGCCTGGGGATGATGTTACTGGGGAAACTTTCCTTGGAAGAGACAAAGGCCCCCTTCCCTTCCAAGGAGATTCACTTGGTGGTGTGTCCCTCTGCCCCAGAAAGGAACCCTCTTTCAGTGCCTGGCATCCCCACAAGGAGACCCACCCCCCATACACACCTTCCAGGGTCCTGGATGGGGCTGCTGCAGGGCCTTGGAGGAGAGGGTGGGCTCTCGCTTCCTATCAGAGGCCGGCGGCTGCTTCTCCCCGGCCTCCCTCCACCCCCTTGCAAGCCGCCCCTCCAACGCCTCGGGGGCAGTGTTCCCTCTAAGCTGAGTTGGTGTGAGCTAGTTCACAGTTTTTTAGCCTCCGGCTCACAGATTTTTGTCTTAGCTCAGGTGGCCCCAGAGCAAGGTAATTTATGCAGTAGCCAAATTGCTCGCTCACAGCTTTAATGCCAGTAGCTCACAAAGTAGAATTTTTGCTCACAAGACTCCACAGCTTAGAGGGAACATTGCTGGGTGGGGGGTCCTCTTCGGCCAAGCCCTTCTCTTTGCCTCCAGCAGTTCCCCCCCCCGACTTACTTCCTTACTCAACTTTCCCCCCATGCATTTTCACCTCCTTGACTTTAAGGTAAAGGTAAAGGTTCCCTTGCTTGAAAGCCAGTCAAATCCGACTCTAGGGTTGCGGTGCTCATCTCCGTTTCCAAGCCGAAGAGCCGGCGCTGTCTGAAGGCGTTTCCGTGGCCATGTGGCCGGCATGACTAAACACCAAGGCGCACGGAACGCTGTTACCTTCCCACCGAAGTGGTACCTATTTATCTACTTGCAATTTCTTGCTTTCGAACTGCTAGGTTGGCAGGAGCTGGAACTAGAGACGGGAGCTCACTCCGTCATGCGGCACTCTTGGGTCTTGAACTGCTGAACTACTGACCTTCCACAGCCTGCAGTTCAGCGTCTTAACCACTTGAGCCACCTTGACTTTAGGAATGTACTAAAAGGAAGGACAGGATTGGCATTCCTGGCTCCCATTATTTCCAACGGGGCTTCAAGTCTTTTCCATTGTTTCCAATGGGCAATCCTGTCCTTCCTTTTAGTAGATCCCTTGACTTTACACTTTTTAATATGGAAGGTAGTCTTTAGAAAGCAGAAAAAGAGGCCCAACCACAATCCAGAATAAATAATAATAATAACAACAATAAATGTATTAGATTTATAAAGAGTGATTAACATATGGAATTCACTGCCACAGGAGGTGGTGGCAGCTACAAGCACGGACAGTTTCAAGAGGGAATTAGATAAACATCTGGAGCAGAAGTCCATCAGTGGCTATTAGCCACAGGGTATAGATGGGACTTGGACTGCAAGGAGATCAAATCAGTCAATCCTAAAAGAAATCAACCCTGACTGTTCCCTGGAAGGCCAGATCCTGAAGCTGAAGCTCAAATACTTTGGCCACCAAATGAGAAGGGAGCACTCCCTGGAGAAGAACCTGATGCTGGGAAAGATTGAAGGTCAAAGAAGAAGGGGACGGCAAAGAATGAGATGGTTAGACAGTGTCATCGATGCAACGAACATGAAATTGAGCAAACTTCAGCGGACAGCGGAAGACAGGAGGGCCTGGCGTAATCTGGTCCATGGGGTCGCGAAGAGTCGGACTCGACTGTGCGACTGAACAACAACATAGATGGGAATTCTCAGTCTGGGGCAGGTGATGCAGTCTATTCTTGGTGCTGGAGGGGGCAGCAGTGGGAGGGCTTCTAGTGCCCTGGCCCCACTGCTGGACCTCCTGATGGCACCTGGTATATTTTGGCCGCTGTGTGACAAGAGTGTTGGACTAGATGGGCCATTGGCCTGATTCAACATTGGCTTCTCTTATGTTCTTATATCCCGCCCTCCCCGCAGACGGGCTCCGGGCGGCTCACAATTCATCACACTCCACTGAAAGCAAAGGCGGCGCCTAAACCTGGTGCTCATCCTCCGCCCCCGCCTGGGGAGCTCCTTTGCAAGCAGGCAGTCCCTCCCCTCCCCTCCCCTCCCCTCCCTCCCTCCACCGTTGCCCTGGGGGACCTCCCCGCAATTGCATTTCCAGCTCGCCCAATCCTACCGTCTAGGGCTGCTTGCAGGCAGTCCGGGACCCCCCTTCTCCACTGGTAGGAAGAAACTCTGGCGGGAAGTGACGCGATGCCCAGCACCGCTTCCCTCTTTTCTAGGAGCGCAGCCGCAGACTCGACGCTCCCTTTAACCCTCTGCAAGAATCCAAGCCGACGGGGCGTGGAAGGAAGGGAGGGAGAGCCTCCGGGGGCGATGCACCTTCCTTGCTTGATTCCCCCTTCGCGTGCATCCAGCGCCAAACCTGCAAATCCCCCGTTTCCAGCAGCTGGACTTGGACGCCCGGTGCAAAGTCAAGGAGGTAAAAATGCATCGAGGGGAGGGACGGGCCGAGGGAGTCAGGAAGGGGGGAGGAAGCCAGAGGGGCTTGGCCGAAGGAAGGGGCGCCCCGAGGCTTGGAGGGGCTCCTTGCAAGGGGTTGGGTGGGAGGAAGGCCGGGGAAAGCCTCTCCCTCTCCTTCAGGGCCCCGCAGCCGCCCCATCCACGACCCTGGAAGGTGTGTATGGGGGGGTCTCCTCCATTCCTTTCTGCAAAGCCAGGAGGGTCCCTGCAGCGCCTTCCTCGGGGCGGAGAGCGCAGACGCCTTCCCTGTGCTTGTGGGGTGCGATGCACTGAAATGGCGTTCCTTCCCAGGGTGGGGGGCAGTGCTCCCTTTAAGCCGTGGAGTCTTGTGAGCAAAAATTCTACTTTATGAGCTGCTGGCATTAAAGCTGTGAGCAAGTGATTGGTAAAGGTAAAGGTTCCCTTGCTCCAAAGCCAGTCGAATCCGACTCTAGGGTTGCGGTGCTCATCTCCGTTTCAAAGCCGAAGAGCCAGCACTGTCCGAAGACGTTTCCATGGTCATGTGGCCGGCCTGACTAAACACCAAGGCGCATGGAACGCTGTTACCTTCCCACTGAAGTGGTACCTATTTATCTACTTGCAATTTCTTGCTTTGGAACTGCTAGGTTGGCAGGAGCTGGAACTAGAGACGGGAGCTCACTCCGTCATGCAGCACTCTCGGGTGTGAGCTGGAGCCTGAAAAACTATGCGCTAGCTCACACTAACTCAGCTTAGAGGGAACACTGGTGTGTGGGGGGGTGGAACAAGAGACTCTCTTTCTCCCCTGAAGGGAAGGGGGCCTTTCTTTTTCCCTTAGACACATCACCGCCACCCCCGCCTCGCAGTTCTAAGGACAACATTCCCCCCCACACCCAGTGTTTCTCCGCAATGGCTGCCTTAACTTGGAAATTCTTCTGCCTTCTTCTCTGAGGAAGGGAGCTCCTCCAACCAATGTTCCCTCTAAGCTGTGGAGTCTGGTGAGCTAAAATTCTACTTTGTGAGCTCCTGGCATTAAAGTTGTGAGCGAGGGATTTGGCTTCATCAATTAGTTTGCTCTGGAGCCATCCCTTCCCGAGCTAAGAGAGAAATCTGTGAGCTGGAGGCTAAAAACGGTGAGCCAGCTCACACTAACTCAGTTTAAGAGGGAATGCTGGCTCGGACTCCGCCTCCAAAGGTCGAGACGGGGAGGAGCCCTCTTAGTCTGTCCCTAGCAGCAGAAAAGAGCAAGGGTCCCGTAGCGCGTTGGAGACTAACAAAGTTTGTGGAAAGGAAGAAGCTTTCCTGAGCCACACAGCTCATTTCTTGAGAGGGGGCTCCTGAAAGCTCAACCTTCTGCGACCAGGGATGTGGGACTTTAAGACGCTGTGGGATTCTTGCTCTTTTCTCCCAGATGCTTATACCCTGAAAATCTGGTTTATTTCTGAGGTGCTGTCAGGACAGGTCTAGCCAGGGCTTTTTTTGGTAGAAAAAGCCCAGCAGGAACTTATTAGCATAATAGGCCACACTTATTAGCATAATAGGCCAACAGCACAGCTCATTAGCATATTAGGCCACAGCCCCGTGTTACCAGAAGTGTGGTCATCCAGCCACACCCACCTTCTTGCTTCTTATTCTGTTTACCTTGTTTGTTGCCAACACCCAGGGCTTTTTTTTTGGTAGCAGGAACTCCTTTGCATGTGAGGCCACACAACCCTGATGTAGCCAATCCTAATGAGTTTCTGCTGTTGGGTGTGGCCTATTATGCTAATGACTTCCTGCTGGGCGTGGCCAACTCAGGAGACGGCCGGAATTCCATTCCTGTGGGTTCCTGCTCAAAAATAGCCCTGCGTCTAGCTCTTATTCTGCAGACTGACAGGGGCCACCCTCTGAAATTGTCCTCCTAACTTGCAAGTTTTACTGCCTTATCTGACCAAAAGAGCCTGGACTTTCAAAAGCAGAACTCCACCCCACCCACCCCCAGTTCTTGTTTGCCTCTCAGGTGCCCCTGGACTTGAATCCAAGTCTTAGACCCGACACCAACACGGTTGCCCTGTGAGACTGCCTTGAAGGTATCTTCCTTAGGCCCGATGTGGCCCAAAATCTGATTTAAATGCGACGGTTGGGGAAAGCCCCTCACCCCTCCGACAAGCCCCAGAATATCAGAAGCTTCCAGAAAACCAATTTCCCCCCATCTCTCATCTGTGATTTCGCCTCTTTACCCGACTCTCAGAGTTCTGTGCCTCTCAGTCCCTTTTCGTCTTTTTTGGGGGGAAGCATGGAGTAGGGTTGCTAACCTCCAGTATGACCTAGAGATATCCTAGAATAACGGCTGACCTCCAGGTAACAGAGATCTGTCCCCCTGGAGAAAATGACTGCTCTGGAGAGTGGACTCTATGGCACCATACTTGGCTGAGGTCTGTCTGCTCCCCAAAACCTATCCTCCTCAGAGTCCACCAGAAAATCTCCAGGAATTTCCCAACCTGGAACTGGCAACCCTAGTCACACCTGGACCCAAGGAGTCGTCCCCCAAAGGCAAAAAATAGGCTTGGAAAGAACCCACCCAGTTTGGTGTAGGGGTTAAGTGCGTGGACTTTAATCTGGGAGAACTGGGTTTGATTCCCTACTCCTCCACTTGCACCTGCTGATGTGACCTTGGGTCAGTCACAAGCTCTGGCACAGCTGTCCTTAAAAAAAGAACAGTTTGTGTTAGAGCTCTCTCAGCCCCACCTACCTCACAGGGTGTCTGTTGTGGGGAGGGGAAGGGAAAGGAGTTTGTAAGCTGCTCTGAGACTCCCAAGTGAAGGGCAGGGTATAAATCCAATCTTTTCTTCTTCTTCTTCTTCTTCTCTCCCCTTGCTTTTTTCCTCAGGGAAACCCAGCCTGTGACACTGTGGTTGCCTAGCAATAGCCACTGGGGGCATCCCTTGCTTAAAGCTACAGGTGCTCCATTTATCATACCAGTGTGGGGGTTTCCCCCCCCAGATTTCACATTTTTCTGCAAACCTGGGGCCCTTTTCAGGTTTTTTAGAAAGATCTGCCTTGCTTGTTCACAACTCCAGTCACCGCATTTAAGTATCCAAAGATCTGATCGACTTGACTATTAATATATAAATGCATGGCATGGAGAGAATGGACAGGATCTTTCATAATGCTAGAACCTGAGATCACCTGCTGAAGCTGAGGGGTGAGAGATTCAGGGCAGACCAAAGGAAGTATTTCTTCATACAGCATATAGTTAATCTGTGGAACTCACTTCCAAAGGGTGTGGTCCTGGCCGCCAATTTGGCTGGCTTTAAGAGCAGAGTGAAAAAATCCATAGAAGACTATCAATGGCTATTAACCGTGACTCTTTCTAGTACCAGAGACACTACCCGCTGAAGTTGTTGCAGTCCTCCTACTGGTGGGCCACTGCATAAACAGGATGCTGGACTAGATGGGCCTTTGGTCTGATCCACCAGGGCTCTTCTTATGTTCTTATGAGAGTAGAAATGGAATACCTGGGGAAAACACCAGAATTTTTCAAGGGGGAAAATTGGAGGTGTTTTGTTTTGTTCCTCGACACTTAAAAAAAATACTTCTCGGATGAAAAAAATTGGGAAAACTTGGAAAGCACTCCTATGAAATATTATCTCTTTTATAAAATGCTTCTTAAAAGAAGGTTTTTCATGCTCACAATAGATAGCATAAAAAAACACATTTCCTTTTTTCCCCGATGAACATTTTATCTGAGACAAACTACAGCATTAGGAAACCGCCCTATTCACGACACAAAGGAAAAGAAGCAGCTTATTAGTATTTGCAGCCAAAACCGCAATAGCATCTACATGGAAATCCACAAACAATATAAACATCATCCTCTGGTATAAAAAACTTTGGAACATATACAAAACGGAAAAAACCTCAGACATTCTGAAACAAAACAAATCTAAAGGTGAACACGATGATATTACAAGTTTATGGTCTCCCATATTAGCACATCTAAACATTAAAGGAACAATACCTGATGTAATAAATACTCTTCACCTCATTTAGCAGTCTCAAAAGGTATTCTAGACATACTGTACAGACAGCATGTAATGGAAAGTATCACTCTTTAGACTTTTTAGATTAGACTCTAAGCTCTCATGTCATAAGGTTTGACTTGTAAGACATTGGAAAAAAGCATCCTTAGACTAGACTGTATAGAGCTATATTTATTTGTATGTATAAAATAATATATGCAGCCTATATGTACACGCCTATCCTGTTGTTAATCTTGTTGTTAATGTAAAATGAATAAAACCATTTGGGGGGGGAAATGAATATTTATGTAGGCAGATAACACATTTTTTTCAGTTTTCTTACAAAGGAATTTCAAAGGGAGATTGGAAAGAGAGACTGCCGAATTGCAACTGACAATGAAGCTCAAGACAATGCGTCCTCTTGGACTGAATCGAGACCTAGGTTTCCTGTCTCATGACCAATGCCAATTTCTCCCCACCTGCTATCTCTCTGTATATCACACCTAATCCAATCACACCTGCTGTGTCATTTGCCTGCTGTTGTCATTTGGCATCTGAAACTACTCCACTCCTCAAGATATAAGGACAGATAGACTCATGTCCTAGCTATATCTGAAGAAGTCACAGTGACTCATGAAAGCTCATATCCTGCACAAATTTTGTTAGTCTTTAAGGTGCTACTGGACTCTTAATCATTTCATTTTTTCAAGGATAGTTGAAAATTCACTGCCACAGGAGGTGGTGGCAGCTACATGCATGGACAGTTTCAAGAGGGAATTAGATAAACATATGGAGCAGAAGTCCATCAGTGGCTATTAGCCGCAAGGTCTAGATAGGAACTCTCATTCTGGGGCAGGTGATGCACTCTATTCTTGGTGCTGGGGGGGGCAGCAGTGGGAGGGCTTCTAGTGGCCTGGACCTCCTGATGGCCCCTGGTATATTTTGGCCACTGTGTGACAGAGTGTTGGACTAGATGGGCCATTGGCCTGATTCAACATTGGCTTCTCTTATGTTCTTAGTTTTGTCACCTTGACACAGTCTGTGTCACCTTGACACTGGCGAAATGTCAGGTCCTACAACGCCAAGACCACGGCCACACAACCCGGAAGATCTACAGCAACTAAGAGTTTTGTCAATTGTACGTTAATTGTTGCCATGGGGTCGCGAAGAGTCAGACTCAACTGTGCGACTGAACAACAGCAATTGTTGCCAAAAATGTTTAACATTTGATGAGTTTAATAATACATTTCTACAGAGTTCAGTGTTTTTTTTGTTTTAGAAAGTTTAAGTTAATATCCAGGTACACTGATAGTCATATGTAGTGTGACTGTGTGAGAATTTTCTCTGTCCCAATAATACATTGGCTTTTGTTTACTGCAGGATTACTTTTCTACCTTAATTTTTGCCCCCCTACCTCTCAGAATGTGCTGTGGTATTATAGGGTGCGGTAGTTTGCAACTCCTCCTCAATATTAGAACTGGGTTTGATTCCCCGCTCCTCCATTTGAACCTGCTGATGTGACCTTGGGTCAGTCACAAGCTCTGGCACAGCTGTTCCTGGAAGAGCAGTTTCTGTCAGAGGTCTCTCAGCCCCACCTACCTCACAGGGTGTCTGTTGTGGGGAAGCTGCTCTGGGACTCCAAGTGAAGGGTGGGGTATAAATCCAGTCTCCTCTTCTCTTCTTCTATTAGGTACGCTTATAGAAAACAAAGATATTTATACTTTACAATTCCATATATATAGGCCAGAGTGTACAAATATATATGCTAGGTGATGAATGATGTGTTTTATATCGTTAAATCCTTGAGAGAAGTTTAGGTTTGATAGGAAAGCGAGCTTTGCATTTCTTTCCATTCCCTTCCCCACCCCAATGTTCATTTATTCCAGGGAAGCAAATGGGGAGGGAGGGAGAGAAAACTTTTTTGTTCATGTGGTTTCAAACTTTCTTTCAAGTTTACATCTTTAGCTGAGAAGGAGGCAAGACATCCTGGTAACCGCAGTTGCTGATTTTATGAATCATTATTTATTAATGATTAACTATTGTTTTACTGAATGTTGTAAGATGCCTTGAGCCCGCTTGCAGGTAGGGCGGGATATAAATGAAAATCAATCAATCAAGCCAGCACAGAGGATCAAAGTTCTTCCATCTCTTTCTCTCCTTGACAGGCAGTGGGACAGCATCAGTGTCACATTCCGTATCGTGTCCTCTGTAGCAGAAAATGGAAACAGCCACTATGCACCCTACTCAGGTAAGGGAAGGTGTGTGTCTCTAAATGTTTGGTTTGAGTGCAGTGCTGGAAGGAGAGCGATAGAGGGATACAAGTGTGCTGTGATTGGTGGATGACTGAGAGTGTGGGAGGAATTGTTCTGAGTGAATCTGTGTGTGTGTCTTGAGGGAATTCAGTGAGTGATATGACAGAGTTCTCTGTGGAAACTAAAAGAGTTCAGTGCATGTGTCTTTGAAAAGGTGAAGTGTGGAAGAGCTATGAGGAGGGTCTGTGTGACTCTAAACTTTTGAGAGAGAGAGGCCATAAGACAAAGAGCTTAGCCACTGTGGCTGTCTATATAAAAGAGAGATGTCAGTGTGGAATTTTATTGTCAGAAAGACTGTGTGTGATACCTTGGCAGTTTTATTTGCAAGTTCCTTTCCCCCAAAACAGTTAAAGATAACCAGCAACTTATTTTTGTTCCTTAATCAATAAATCAGATTTTGTTTAAATATAACCCAGAATTCGGTTCAGTCCTTCCTCAGGGCCACATAGACCTCTGAAAAGCCCAGACCCTAGGTCACATCACCAGCAGTAAAACAGAGAGAAGATTTGGCATTTCTTAAATTCCTGGTGGCAGCAGAAACTATCCAGTTTATAAATAAAAAAGAGTAAATTAAAGTAAAAACAGTCCCCCCCGTCCCCCCCAATAAGAGAGTGCCACAGGGAAAGATTCAGGGAACGTTTTTTTGAAGGGGGGTCCTTCTTTGTTGCAAGGCTGGAAGGAGTTTCACTCTGCCCCGTTGCTTTCAGTCCTCCAGAGTATTCAGGAGGTGCCGCCTCCTGAGGCTGTGAAATCTTTCAGTCTTCCAGCACGAAAAGACACTTGTGATGCTCTTCTACACAAGGTAAACATATTGACCTTATAATGGCTGAATTTAGACCTTGCAACACCTACAGCCTCATATTCCAGGAAGTCGAGAGTGCTGTTACCTGAGTAGCAGCCTACCTTTTTAAGAACATAGAAGGGTCCTGCTCGATCAGACTTGTGGTCCGTCTAGTCCCAGTGGCATACCAAGGGCAGGGCAGGGGTGCTCTCCTCCCCATCGCAGCTTGAGGAGGGCCCTTGAAGCCACTGTCATGGTGTATCCCGCCAAATGTCTTTCCTTTTATTCTTAACATGTAGTTCTGGCTGCAGCCACTAGGGGTGCAAGGAAGTCTGAGCATAGCCAAAAGCACTCCAGGACTGGTTAATCTTCCCCTTCTCCAAGACTGAAGCAAAGTTGCTTAACAGATCATACAGCCACAGCAACATTGGGCTTGCTGGACACTGTAGATTGCAAAGGTTTTGCTGGGCTTGCAAGAATGCCCCCACTTCAGTATCTACTGCAGAGATTCTCTTGTTTGACTTTAGCCCTGTGTAAATAATGGAGGATGCAGCACTTTCTTTGGAGGCTGGTAACCCAACTATCTGAAGAAGTGTGCATGCACACAAAACCTCATACCTTGAATAGAACTTTGTTGGTCTTTGAGGTGCCGCCAGACTCACACATTGTCCTTTCCTCCCAATCGCCTCCCTTGCCAGTTTCCTGCTACGGATGTATTTGAAGAAAAGCGCTTTAGTTTTGCAATGTTTAATGCATCGTGTTAATCCTTATGCTTTGCTTCGGTTCTGTTCTGGTTGGTTCCAGATCTCTACCCCCTTAATCCCATTGCGTCCTTTCATTGGTGGCCCCATCCTGTTGATTATATTGACTTGGCCTGTGTAATCCGCCTTTATTCCCCTTGAGAAAGGGGGAACTATAAATAATGTAAATTTTTAAAAACATTTTTTAAAAAAAGATTTTATTGCTTTTCTACATCCTACCTCTACAAACTAAATTCTAATCTAAAATCACAGAGAGTTGGCAAGGATCTATAAAAGTCTACATTACTTTTAGGAGTTCCCTATTACAAAAAATTATTACTATTGAAATATCGCTAGCTCGAAATTAAATAACATGATATTGCATTATCACATTGCAATTTGATAAGTAAGTTCTCAGATCTTCATTTAGGCTTTTTCTTCTGCTTATACTTCTTCTTCTTATTGAAGGGGAGTTTGACCTTGTATGATCCAGGAGCTGCCGCTCCTAGTTCACATTCAGATTCCGAGCCCTGTGTAATCTGCTTTGATTCCCAGTGAGAAAGGGGGGACTATAAATAATGTAAATAAAAATTGAAAGAAAAAATATGGGGTTGTGTTTAGAGACAATTCTGAGCTGAGCAATGGGACAACCCTCACTCGGCCACAAAACTCACTGCGTGATTATTTAATTTCTTGCTGAACTTCAGTTCATTCACAAGTTCAGAACGTTGGACGCCCCCAGGGCTGAATAGGGACGTAGGGTTCTTATCTCGCTCCAGGTGCTAATTCTCTATCCTCAAGCATTTCCTCTCTGCTCCAATAAAGCTGATCACAACATGCATGGTACCGCTGCATCCTTTTCAAGCATTCCTTACAACCTCCCTCCCACCTTCTGACTAGAACAGAAGGACTCTGAGATCCCCATTCCTATGCTGATGTGGCTCCACCCCCTGCTCTCAGCCTCCCTCAGACACAAGGCCAGGGGGAACAAATGACAAACAGGCATAACATCACTGTGAAGATCGTGGTGTGAGGGACAGGGCCCCTGGAGTAAACAAACCAGGGAGTGCCGCAGGTGTGGGTTTAGAGTACCCACCTGCAGCGGTGTTTTACCAAGCAGATGCACAACGAAGGAACTCGGCTGTTCCAACTGCTCCATCCCTGCCCCATCACGCCACCGCTCACTTGGCAGAGACAGCCATAATGCAATGCCAAATTCTACCTCCTGCACTGGGATCTGGGTGGGAGGAACAGCATCCTTTTGGAGGCAAGAGAGGTAAAGACCCCCCCAGGCAACATAACAGGGAGGAAAAAAGGGGCACAGTCACAAGAGACGTAGGTTCGGGTCTTGCTGAGGGCGATGCCAGCGAGAATACAAAGCTCGCCTTTTGGTGGATAGGAGGCCCAGATGGGATCAAACGGGATCATTCATTCATGCTGATTGGATGGCTGGAATGCCAAGCATTTCGGCTGGTCCCTCCCCATCTGCCATCTCCCCGATGCAGAGATGCCAGTGTCCAGGAAGCGCCTGGAGATTGTCTCAAATTACAACTGATCTCCAGACTACAGCGACCAGTTTGTGTTCAGAAAATGGCCGCTTCGGAGGGCGGACTCTGCGCCATTATACCCTGCCCTCCCCGGGCTCCAGCCCCAAATTTTCAGGAGTTTCCCAACCCAGAGTTGGCAACCTTGTGCGTTCGGCAGAGTTTGTGGTCTCCTCCGGCTCCCCTTCATCCCAGCAGCACTTGGGTGGGCATAATCTCCTGACGCGCTTAGTAGCCATCCAGAGTTGTTCAAGGACTGGGCTTCAGCTTGTTCCCAAGAGGGGCTGGGCTCTGGAAAATGGTCCTTCTGTCAGGGTGAGTTCAAATATGGGGCCAGGAGAAAACTGTGATTCTTCTCTGGATGAAAGACTTGTTAGCTGTGCCCGGCTTCTTCAAGGCAAAAGAAGTTTGCAAGGGGTCTTGTTTATTTGGGTTGGTTCCCCTTGGAAGAAGAAAGGCCTGGAGCCTTCTGGTGTCTTCTTGGTACTATTAGCTTTCATGACAAATATCCTGTCAGAGCTGAGCAAGGGCGGAAGTCAGAGGAATTTCCACAGAGTAGCAGGCCCACTACCTCACACCAGAGGCCCAGAGGGAGTGTTTCTGCGTCTCACCGTTCTTGAGGCAAATCTCAGCGTGTCTTCCTTTCTCTCCGAATCTCAGCTACTCATTCTTCACTCTGACGCATTCCTGCCCCTTCTCTTCAGCTGGGGGCTCAGACAGAGTTCTTTCCTAACACTTCAGGCCTGTCGAAGAGATGCGTACAATGGTCAAGGGGTCACCAGTCCCTCTTGTCCTTTCTGGGTTTACCTGAGGAATTCGCCCCTCTGACAGAGCAAGCCAATGTGATGAAAGGCTAAGCTTGTGAACATCCTTAAAGAGCCAAACAGAGACACTTAACTTTCCCAGAGAACCATGGAGGCATATCAAAAATAGCTTGGTTTGTACTATAGAAAAATGACATTAAACCTGTTCTACAAACCAAAAGAGGAGCTGCGGTGGCTCAAGTGGTTAAGACGCTGAACTGCAGGCTGTGGAAGGTCAGTAGTTCAGCAGTTCGAGACCCAGGTGCCACAAGACGGAGTGAGCTCCTGTCTCTAGTTCCAGCTCCTGCCAACCTAGCAGTTCGAAAGCAAGAAATTGCAAGGAGATAAATAGGTACCACATTCGGTGGGAAGGTCACAGCGTTCCGTGCGCCTTGGTGTTTAGTCATGCCGGCCACATGACCACGGAAACGTCTTCGGACAGCGCTGGCTCTTCGGCTTTGAAACGGAGATGAGCACCGCAACCCTAGAGTCGGATTCGACTGGCTTTCGAGCAAGGGAACCTTTACCTTTACCTTACTTACAAACCAAAAGAAGCCCTTTTGTTCTGATCCACTGGGGCAATTCTCGTGTGTCTCCTAAGCATATGAACGTTTGTGATGTTCCCTTTTATTTTCTATGTGACTGTTTGTGTCTCTCCCCCCCAGAGAGAAGCCTCTCTTCATAGCCAATTGACTAAGGGCATCTTTACCCAGTCCGAGGTGACCCAAGAGAAGGGGACAGAGATGGAAGAGCAGAACCCAGAAGGACCCAGAACTGGCAAGACAGCAAGGAGAGGCCCCCATCCCGCCCAAGCTGGGAGTGGTGTTGAATTCTGGGAAAGCCCGGTGCCAGATATCTGTGATCAGCTGACTGCAATCTCGGATGTACGTTGCCGATGCTTCCGGCAGCTCGGTTACCATGAGGCCGATGGGCCCCGAGAGGTCTGCAGCCGGCTCCATGGACTTTGCAACCACTGGCTGGAGCCAGAGAGGCACACCAAGAAGCAGATGCTGGATCTGGTGATCCTGGAGCAGTTCCTGACCATCCTGCCCCAGGAAATGCAGGGCTGGGTTCGAGGGTGTGGGCCGGAGACCAGTTCCCAGGCGGTGGCCCTGGCTGAAGGTTTCCTCCTGAGTCAGGCAGAGGAGAAGAGGCAGGCAGAGCAGGTGAGGGGAGATTCCCTCCAGGTATGTCCAATTCAAGCAATGATACGTGGCCTTATAATAAAGGTTCCCTGCCAGACATTCAAAAGGGAGATTTTATAGCCTCCTTCAGCAACCTCTTCTATTAGAGGATTTCTTATCCTTCTGGATAACTCATCAGGTCTGCTGATAGAAGGATGTAGAGCCTGGGAGTGGGGCAGAATCCATTCCTTGGTCTCTTTTCCATTCCACCTCTTACCCCTCTCCCTGGCCGCTATTTCAGATATGGGCACCATCCGTGAAGAAAGAAGCTACGTTCCCTGAGGCGGAAGGAGCTTCCTTGGAGCAAGGGCAGAGGACGCAGGCCCAGGAACATGCCCAAGATGCCCTCTCCTGTGGTAAGGACTCGTTGTGCCTGGATATGATTGGGGCACGTTGTGAATTTGATGGGTAGAGAGTTCAGGTCCAGGAGAAACAAAATTCGTACTTCTTCACACAACACAGAGTTGATTTGTGGCACTCAACGTCCACTCACTGTGTGATGCCTCTAAAAGGAGATTAGACAAATTCATGGAGGGCAATTCCTCCTGTTTATTTAAATATTCACATCTCACCTTCCTTCCATAAGAGGAACTTAAGGTGGCTCAAAAGAGAAAAGGTAGACCAACTTCGGCAGACCTCTTCTGCCTGGTGAATAAACGGCACTTCTACCTTTTGTGGATGCAGAGCGCTGAAAAACCAGTTCCTAAGGGGCCAATAGTGATGGGGAAATTTGGCTTCTGTGCCCGTGCTGAAAGGAACATCTGGTGGGCTGCTGTAGGAAGCAGGATGCTTGAGTAGGGATGGTCAGTTATGTGTGACTTGGCACCCCAGGAGCCTGGGTAGATGTGGTGTCATGTTGGTGTGGCGTCTGGCTGAAAACCTGGTTGTGAAGTTAGCATGCCAAGAGACGCTCTGAAAACTCATTCAAATGACCCGTTTGTCTCCAGGGGCTCTCAAGTCACATCTGGGCCGAACGTGACGGTGATGGGTCATGCAATGTCATTTCCACCCCCCTCTTTCTCCTCCCCCCAGGCCAAACACAGTTCTCACAGAAGCCTGAAATACGTTGGTGGAATTCCAAAAACAACATCCGTGATGAAAATAACGAAGAGTCAATAAAGATAAGTTGTCAAACTGTTTACTGTAGTAATTTCTGTAGAAAATTTTCTTCTATTATTCACTCACACGCTAATCTCTACTTATCATCTCCTGAAGGAAACATTCCATGTTGACTCTCTAGTAACAGAACCCAAGGTCTTCACAATGGAAGGGAATTTCACATTACTGAGATTCTGCCGGATTGAAGCCGTTTCTGATTCATCTTGAAGTAAACCGGTACAGGGCTGCCATTTCACACATGGCTTTCCCTGACCAGAAAAGAGCCGAATCAGAAGCGGTTTGGCAATTCAGACTGCACCGCTTTGTTTTCCCGCCGTTTCCTGCTGCACCTTTTTTTTAAAAAAATGTTCGCTTTAGCTATAGTGCTATAAAACAACACTGCAGGCATTCCAATGGGGTTGCTATGATGCTATTGCGCTCTAGCGCTATAGCGCTCTAAAGCAAATGTTCAAAAAAAAGCCAGAGATCACCTGTGCGGGCGAAAAAAGGCGGGGAAAAAGCGTATCGGATCCGGGAGAAGAAACTGACGACTACTTGGAAGCGGTTGACAGGTAAAACGCTTCAGCCCCATTTCCTGAACGGGACAGAAGTGATTCTGTGTGAAATTACAAATATATTCCGGTAGGGAACCAGTTCTAAAACGGTTCTGTCTGAAATGCCAGACCAGAAACCGTTTGGGAACCATTCCTCTTCTGGATTATATCATCTGTCTGAAATTCCCCGGAATGTTTCCTTCAGGAGTTGATAAGTAGAGATTAGCGTGTAATAGAAGAAAATTTTCCTACAGAAATTACCACAGTAAACTTAATTGACTTTTCGTTATCTTTGTCACGGATGTTGTTTTTTGGAATTCCACTTCCTCCCGTAATCTCTCATTTTTGAAATACGTTGAAATACATTGGCAGCATTTAGAATCCCTGAGGCTCATCATAGGTACCTGGTATTTCTCTTCTGCCTCTCCCAGAATTAATTAAAAAGTGTTTAAAAATGTATTGTTACCTGCGCCCTCCTCTTTTGTAGCAACCTGGTTACCTCTTCTGGAGTACTTAACTAATCACACAGATTACCCTAAAGTGATGGATATTCTATGGCTATGGTAATTAGATTATTTGTTCAAGACATCGCTTTTCATGATGTATGTATTCGACATTCCTTCCTTACAACCAACGTAGACAACTTGCAAACTGGTACAACCTGATATAAAGTTCTATTCTGTTCTTAATAAGACTCTTTAACCTATACTTTGCTGTTAAATACTTACTTGTTTATGTAATTCTACGCTACTGGCACCTTGCACTCACTTGTTGTTTCACTGTTCAACTTTATCCTGTTCTTTTTGAAAAGTTAATAAAATATATTGTACAAAAAAAAAAATGTGTTGAGTGTACACAGGGGAAGGTTTCACACCCCTGGGAATGGGGTGTGTGAAGCAGGGAACAAACAAGCAGATAAACGCCCTTCCTTCCTCCTTTGTCTCAGTAACAGGCAGTGAAGAGATGCTGTTGAGCCGTCGTCTTTTCAGAGGTGTGGAAATGGCTGCCGCCCCTCCAGTCCAGGTAGGAGAGATGAGCGGGGGGGGAGATAGGCTGGGCCCCTCCTCCGTTTCTCAGGGGGGCGTTGGCTCCTGCAGTTTCTACAAGGTGTCCGGGCAAGAGGGCCTCTCAACACTGTTTCCTTTACCCATCCCAAGCCTTACAATCTGGTACCTTCCCAGACGACTCCCTCCCAGTGTGCCGTCTCTGCCTGGCCTGATCTCTGAGGAGGGAATCTGCCTTTTCTTTCAGTGTCCCTTTTCCTTGGAGGAGGTGGCCATCTCTTTCACTGAGGCCGAGTGGGCCCTGCTGGATCCGGGACAAAGAGCTCTCCACAGGGAAGTCATGCTGGAGAATTATGGGAACGTGGCCTCTCTGGGTAAGGATCTTCCATAGGTGCCAAAGGTGGATATTGCTGCCATTGCGATGAGGCATGAATCAAAATATTGAATAGCAATACACCGTTTTGAGGTCTGCCTTGCTACTTGGGGATTGAATCATAGAATCGTAGAATTGGAAGGGGCCCTACCGTCCATCTAGTCCAACGGCTTGCTCAATGTAGGATCAGACTAAAGCGTCCCTGACAAGTCTTTGTCCAACCGCTGCTGCCAGTGAAGGGGGGCTCACTACCTCCCTTCGTAGCTGAATCCACCGTTGAACAACTCTTACTGGAAAAAAGTTTTTCCTAAGATCCAGCTCGTACCTTCCTGCCCTTAATTTAAACCCGTTCTCGCGAGTCCTCTCCTCTGCTGCCAACGGGAATAGCTCCCCGCCAGTGTTCCCTCTAAGCTGAGTTAGTGTGAGCTAGATCACAATTCTTTAGCCTCCAGCTCACAGATTTTTGTCTCAGCTCAGAGAGGGTGGCTGCAGAGCAAACTAATATACGCAGTAGCCAAATTGCTTGCTCAGAATTTTAGTGCCAATAGCTCACAAAGTAGAATTTTTGTTCACAAGACTCCACATTGCTCCCCGCCCTCCTCTAAATGACACGTCTCCTCTCAACCTCTTTGTTTCCAAACTGAACATTCCCAAGTCCCTCAGCCTTTCCTCCTAGGGCTTGGTCTCCAGGCCCCCGATCATCTTCGTTGCTCTCCTCTGCACGCGCTCCATTCTGTCCACATCCTTTTTGAAGTGAGGCCTACAGAACTGCACACGATACTCCAGATGTGGCTGGACCAATGTAGTGTACAGTGGGACTAGGACATCTTGCGATTTGGATGTTATGCCTCTGCTGATACGCCCCAAGATCGCATTAGCCCTTTTTGTCGCTGCATCACAGTGGTTGCTCATATTTAACTTAGCGTCTACCCGTATCCCAAGATCTTGTTCACACACACTGCTACCAGGGTTCCAGCTGAGGTGTGCTATCATGCGCTAGCGCACCAGCTTTCAAATTGTAGTGCAGTGATTTTTCCCCCAGCGCAGGGCCCGAAAGAATCCCATCTGCTAAAGACCCTGGGTGGCTGTGGCTTCTGCCTGGGTTTCGAGAGGACTGACGTCTTTCTCACTCTCTTCCTGTCCCCTCCCAGCCCTGTGCTTGCCCATAATCTTTCCTGGAGTGGGAGGGTGGGCAGAAGGGAGGAAGGAGAGGCGGGTCCGGATGAAGCAGGAAAAAGTTTGCAGGTCCTCTGGAAAAGAACCGAAGCCTGGATCCCCCTGGAATACTACTCTTTGAACCTTAGCGGCACCCATTTCGGTGGGTTCCTATAGGCTCACTAAGGATTTAAAAATAAGGCATCACCAAACAGCACAGTTTCTGCAGCTCAGCAACAGAAAAACAAGAAAAGCTAACTGTTCTATCTAAGACATGAAATACATGTGTTTGTTGTAGGCTGGTATTTTACCAGGCTCACTGTAGGCTGGAGCAGGTGCTCGTCGGGAGCTCAGGGGCCTGAGTTTCTTTGCGTGACCTCAGACACCTGGGTTCTTCCACCGTTAACTTCATGGGGGAACCCTCATTAACCCTGTGGGGTTCTGGGGCAGTGTTCCCTCTAAGCTGAGTGAGTGTGAGCCAGCTCACAGGTTTTTAGCCTCGGGCTCACACATTTTTGTCTTAGCTCAGTAAGGATGGCTTTAGAGCAAACTAATTTTATGCAGCAGCCAAATCACTCACTCACAACTTTAATGCCAGTAGCTCACAAAGTAGAATTTTTGCTCACAAGACTCCACAGCTTAGAGGGAACATTGTTCTGGGGTAGTGTTCCGTCAACGCTGGACCTGTTGCTCCGGTCTGCCTTTCTCTCTAGTACCTCCGTTTGGGGCCAGTCCACCGACTTGACCTCTTCACAGCTCACACCCAAATTCACCTCCGTGCTGACCACGTCCTCCCCGGTCACGTCTTTCTCGCTCCCCTTTGTTTCCTTCAATCCCCTCTCCAGCCTATAACAAGTCGGCCGTAAGCTTTCCACCCTCTTCCCAGGACACCCATCTCTCGACGCCACGGTCGGGACCATGGCGTTGCCCTCCCCGGGCCTCTCCTCGGTGTCCTCCCTTATCTGCCGGTGTGCCTCGGGCGGGTTGGGTCAATAGGACGCCTGGTCATTCTTTGAACATTTGTGGTCATTTTCCTTCCATAGCTTGACAAAACTTGGCTTCGCCCCCCAGGGCAGTTGCGGGCTTGGCCCTTGGCCCCATCTTCCGGCAGCTTCTCGTTCCCCACAGGACCGCTGATTGAGCCAAGAACCTTCTCTGCCGAAGGGTCTATTGGTTGGAGGGCAGGCAGGGGCCTGTCCCCTGACAGTGTTATTAGACGGCAACTCTTGTTGCAGCAGAAGTATTCCAGCTGTAGCCTAAGTTACCCTATATAAAACTATTCATCATGATGGAGGAAAATGTCAAGGCGTATTAGCATGGCATGAGCATAAAGTTCGCATGGCTTCCCTCTGGTCTATACCCATATTATACCTTCTGTCTCTCTAGTGTCAGGGGGTCCTACTGACCCAATCAAAGGTCCTCCTTGATGGAATTTTCCAGAGGCTGTCGGCACTCTCCTAATCCCCCCTCCTTCCTGATTATACAAATGGATTAATACATTCTGGAATCTGGCCTTGAAAAAGATAAGGATGCTAGCTGTAGGGAGACTCAAATCACAAACACCTGCAAGTCGGGCCAGGCCACTTAATAATCATGTTAACCCTTGTGGGAACTAGGGTGCTTTGCCTTATGGATCCCTTCCACTTACACTGGTTGGATTTGTGGGATTTGATCTTGACCACAGTTCTGTCCTTCCAGATTAATTTTTACTCTTGAATTTCTTTCCATCCCCCTATAATAATTCTTTCCCTCTCTCTCTCTCTCTCTCTCTCTCTCTCTCTCTCTCTCTCTCTCTCTCTGTAAAAGAAGCCAGAAGTATAAGAGAGACTTTGGTGGAGACAGACAACGGCCTTGCATGTAAAGAAAAACTGGAGAATTCCACAAGTGGATCCCAAGAGCATATTTCCTTGCCAAATGAGCTGGCTGAGAGTGAGTATCTTTCATGGTTATATAAAGGGAACCAGCAAGGAATAGCAATGGGGGAATCCTGGTTCACTTCTGACCCTGGAATCTGGAGGCTCAGAAACTCTTTCTGGGCATGAGCTCAGCTGTGGCTCTTGAGGGGCTGAGGTATCCTTAATTACTAGATATTCTGTGGAAAGGTGGAGGGGTGGTTAAGAATAGCCAAACTGGATGAGGCCAAAGGGCCATAAATCCAATCCTGCTGAAGTCTCATAGATGTCTTTGGATCTTACCAGCCCTCCCAGGTGCTAACAGGATCTCTCTATTTATTCCAGCAGAGGATGATCAAAGGAATGAGAAGGGTGCGGAACTTCAACAGCAAACGCCAGATAAAGTTAGAAATGAAGACTTGAAAGAAAATGTCAGGACTCGAGGCAGACCTGAGAGAAAGAAAAGTGGCCATATGGTTGGGAAGAGTGATGGAAGACAGTGTAATGTACGTTTTCCAAAGCACATAAGAATGAAGGCAAGTAAATCAATTCAGTGTGAAAAGCACTTCAGAAATGGACCACAGCTTCTTGTGCACCAAGGAATACACAGAGGCGAGAAACCTTTTGAATGTTCAGAGTGTGGAAAGGGATTCAATCACAGTGGTCATCTTCAGCTACATCAAAGAACCCACACAGGGGAGAAACCTTTTGAATGCTCAGAGTGTGGGAAAAGATTTAGTCAGAGTGGTCATCTTCAACTGCATCACAGAACCCACACAGGGGAGAAACCATTTGAATGCTCAGAGTGTGGAAAGAGATTCAGTGAGACTGGCAGTCTTCAAAAGCATCTAAGAACCCACACAGGGGAGAAACCGTTTGAATGCCTGGAGTGCGGAAAGAGATTCCGTGAAAGTGGCACTCTTCAGAAGCACCAAAGAACCCACACAGGGGAAAAACCTTTTGAATGCACAGAGTGTGGAAAGAGATTCAGTCAGAGTGGCAATCTTCAATTGCACCGAAGAATCCACACAGGTGAGAAACCTTTTGAATGCTCGGTGTGTGGAAAGAGATTCTCTCAGGGTGGCATTCTTCAACTGCATCGAAGAACCCACACTGGGGAGAAACCTTTCGAATGTTTAGAGTGTGGAAAGAGATTTAGTCACAGTGGCATTCTTCAACTACATCAGAGAACCCACACAGGAGAGAAACCTTTTGAATGTTTAGAGTGTGGAACAAGATTCAGTCACAGTGGCACTCTTCAACAGCATCAAAGAACACACACAGGGGAGAAACCTTTTGAATGCTCCGAGTGTGGAAAGAGATTCAGTCAAAGTGGTCATCTTCAACTGCATCAAAGAACCCACAGAGGGGAGAAACCTTTTGAATGCTCAGAGTGTGGAAAGAAATTCAGTTGGAGTGGCAGTCTTCAACGGCATCAAATAACCCACACAGGGGAGAAACCTTTTGAATGTTTAGAGTGTGGAAAGAGATTCAGTCACAGTAGTTATCTTCAACTGCATCACAGAACCCACACAGGGGAGAAACCTTTTGAATGTTCAGAGTGTGGAAAGAGATTCAGTCACAGTGGTTATCTACAATTGCATCACAGAACCCACACAGGGGAGAAACCATTTGAATGCTCAGTGTGTGGAAAGAGTTTCAGTGAGGGTGGCAGTCTTCAGAAGCACCAAAGAACCCACACAGGGGAGAAACCTTTTGAGTGCTCAGAGTGTGGAAAGAGATTCAGATTGAGTGGCTATCTTCAACGGCATCAGAGAACCCACACAGGGGAGAAACCTTTTGAATGCTCAGAGTGCGGAAAGAGATTCAGTGAGAGCGGCACTCTTCAGAAGCACCAAAGAACCCATACAGGGGAGAAACCTTTTGAATGCTCAGAATGTGGAAAGAGATTCAGTCAGAGTGGCCATCTTCAACTGCATCGAAGAATCCACACAGGGGAGAAACCTTTTGAATGCTTGGAGTGTGGAAAGAGATTCAGTGAGAGTGGCCATCTTCAACTGCACCGAAGAACCCACACAGGGGAGAAACCTTTTGAGTGCTCTGACTGTGGAAAGAGATTCAGTCAGAATGGCCATCTTCAGTTGCACCGAAGAACCCACACAGGGGAATCATAGAATCACAGATTTCTAAGGGGTCATACATGCCATCTAGGCCAAACCCCTGCTCAGCACAGGATCAGCCTACACTATCCCTGACAAATGTTTGTCCAGATGCTGTTTAAAGACTGCCAGTGAGGGGGAACTCACCACCTCCCTAGACAGCTCATTCCACTGTTGCACAACTCTTACTGTAAAAAGTTTTTCCTAATACCCAGCCAGTACCTTCCCACTCTTAATTTAAACTGGGGGTGTGCAGGGAAAAAAATCATGTTTTTTTTCAGATTCGGGTATAATAAAGCCATTTTTTGTCGGGATTCCTGAATATACCCGGATACCGAAACTGGTATTCTTTTGGTATCCAAAAATTTTTGGTATTCCTGAAAATTTTCAGCTCCACTATATCCTATGGGGCCATTGTAGTCAATGGCAAAAATTTTCTAACAAATATTCAGGGTTTTTGGGGGGGGGAGTTTGAGATAGAGGCACCAAATTTGTACTGTAGTTGCTGGAGCCTCTCCCCAAATGACCCCCCAAGTTTGGAAAAGATTGGAACAGGGGGTCCAATTCTAGGGGCATCCAAAGAGGGTGCCCCCAATACTTCATTGTTTCCTGTGGGGATGGGGAAAAGGCAGGCAGCAGTGTCTCCTCAAAAAAGCCGGAAAAAAACATTTTTTTGTTGTTGTTTTTCAGCATTCTCTATTCGGCAGCCAAATCAGCTCAGGGGATCTGATTCGGTATGCCCAATATCCGAAAAATGCCGAAAAAGTTTTTTCGGGTTTTTTCGGGTTCGGCTGTACCGAATGTGCACCCCTAATTTAAGCCCATTATTGCAAGTCTTATCCTCTGCTGTCAACAGGAACAGCTCCCTGCCCTCCCCTACAGGACAGCCTTTCGAATACTGAAAGAGAGCAATCATGTCCCTCCTCCACCTCCTGTTTTATAGACTAAAGATTCCCAAATTCCTCAGCCTTTCCTCATAGTGCTTGGTCTCCTGGCCCCTGATCATCCTCATAGCTCTTTTCTGCATGTGCTCCATTCTGTCCACGTCCTTTTTGAAGTAAGGCCTTCAGAGCTGCAAGCCATAGTCCAGGTGCAGCCTAACCACTGCAGTGTACAGCAGGACTATGACATCTGCCTGTACTGATACAACCCCAGACTTTTTTTAGCCTTTTTCGTCACCGCATCACACTGGCTGCTCATATTTAACTTTTGTTCCACCCTTTCCTTTCCTCCCATTTCACACCTAAAGGACAACCACAGACCATACAAAGCATTAAAAAGATGTAAACTGTTATAAAAATCTTGAATTTATACAGAAAGCTTACCTTATCCGGGAAGAAGTGTTATAAATGCTCAGTCTATCGAAAGAGCTTTAGCCATGTTCAGAACGTCAAAAAGATCCCACAGGGATGAAAGCAATGGGCTCTGCTGGTCAAAGGGTCAGCTGATCTCTGATAAAAGCAAGGATGTGCAATGGGCTCTGCTGGTCAAAGGGTCAGCTGATCTCTTTAGCATTGCGGACGTCACTTCGTGGTGGAACCTTCAATGTTCAGTGTAGGACAAAAGCCTAAGGCAGAAACCCGACTTTCATGCTCCTCAGAGAATCCGTACAAGGGTGAAATTTTCCTATAGCTGGTTCTAATGAGATTCTTCAAACACCCAGGCATTGGAGGTTCAGAAAGTCTGAGAATGTAGTTACACAAAGGGGGTGTTTCGTATTGCTTGCCCTCCTCCATGAAATTCGCTACTTCAGGTTATCTGCCAATCTAACTGTGACATCTTCGAAACTGGGCAAAAACAATTCCTTTCCCAATTCCTATGAAGGAATAGGCAAGCTGAGGGGTAACAGATATCTACAGCCTCTCTGCTATCGGCATAAGCGTAGTGTGACCAGGCGGCATCCTTAATTCACAAACATTTTTTTAATCCGACAAGCAGTTCTAGAGAGGCATTTCTGGCCCATAATCTTTCCCCAGTCCAGACTGCAGTGAGCTTTATGGGGTCTCACCACTTTGAAGCCCAAAGCATTCTGGCAGTAGGATTCATTTGGGATGAAAGGAAAAGGTTGTCGCCTAACCCAACAATTTAGTAAGCTCTAGGGTTCAGCCCTTCCCCAACTTCCAGGATTTTTGAAATAGTAGACTGATATCTTGGAGAGAGCTCTTGGAGTCGTAGTAGATAACTCAATGAAAATGTCTAGACAGTGTGTAGTTGCAATAAAGAAGGCCGACGCTATGCTGGGGATTATTAGGAGGGGAATTGAAAACAAATCAGCCAGTATCATCATGCCTCTGTATAAATCATGGCTGCGACCTCATGTGGAATACTGTGTACAGTCCTGGTCGCCACATCTCAAAAAGGATATTATAGCATTGGAAAAAGTGCAGAGAAGGGCAACTAGAATGATAGGAGGGTTGGAACACCTTCCCTAGGAAGAAAGGTTAAAACGCTTGGGGCTCTTCAGCTTGGAGAAACGACGGCTGAGGGGTGACATGATCGAGGTTTATAAGATTATGAATGGGATCGAGCAGGTTGAGAAAGAAGTACTTTTCTCCCTTCCTCACAATACAAGAACTCGTGGGCGCTCCATGAAATTGCTGAGCAGTCGGGTTAGAACGGATAAAAGGAAGTCCTTCTTCACCCAAAGAGTGATTAACATGGAATTCACTGCCACAGGAGGTGGTGGCAGCTACAAGCATGGACAGTTTCAAGAGGGAATTAGATAAACATATGGAGCAGAGGTTCATCAGTGGCTATTAGCCACAGGGTATAGATGGGAACTCTCAGTCTGGGGCAGGTGATGCCCTCTATTCTCGGTGCTGGGGGGCAGCAGTGGGAGGGCTTCTAGTGTCCCGGCCCCACTGCTGGACCTCCTGATGGCACCTGGTATATTTTGGCCGCTGTGTGACAGAGTGTTGGACTGGATGGGCCATTGGCCTGATTCAACATTGGCTTCTCTTATGTTCTTACTTCAGGCCTGTCGAAGAGATGCGTACTATGGTCAAGGGGCCACCAGTCCCTCTTGTCCTTTCTGGGTTTACCTGTTGTCCCCTCCAGGAGGAAGAAGTAAGATTCCCTTTTCCTGCTCTGAACACCACCACCACCACCCCCCTTCCCATGAGCTGGGAATGACCTGGACTAAGCCCTGGGCCAAGGATTACTCCATACCTCTTCCTCCAGTTTGGTGTAGTGGTTAGGACCGTGGACTCTAATCTGGGAGAACCGGGTTTGATTCCCCACTCCTCCACTTGCGGCTGCTGGGTGATTCCACCTGTAGGAATGGTCTACCTGAGGAGGTCAGGAAGGGTCCTACTCTCCTGGCTTTCTGCAAACTATGGGGAAAATTTTCTATGCAGACAAGAGAGTTGCACCATATTAAATGACTCACTAAGTTACATAAATTATTAAGGACTGTGGCCTATGTTACTGTGTTTAGTTTGCCAAAACTAGGTTCCTAATACATGATTTATGTCTCATTTGTTGCTTCAGTCCTGTTTCTAGATTTCTGGTTGGTAAAACAACCCTAATCCTCTATAGCAGAGGTGTCAAACATATGGCCCGGGGGCCAAATCAGGCCCCCGGAGGGCTTCTCTCAGGCCCGCAGTGGAACTGGCTGTCTTCTGCGTCTTCTTCCAGTTCTGCTGCTGCTGCGTCATCGTAGGTTTGCAGCTTACAGATACACACCTGGACATCATCCTCAAGATGGCAACAGCACAGACATTTCGATGCAGTAATTCAGAGCAAGAGGTGTCAGTTATCAGACACCGTTAAACAAACGAAATATCGCAAGAGTGCTAATTTTTAAAGCACGTTTTTTATTTTAAGTAAAAAAAACCCTTTGTGTTGTCAAGCTCTGCTGCCAGAAGTTTGGGTCAGTCCCCTTGGAATAAAGTCCAGTTATGTTCTCCTGAGAGCGAACTGTAGCAAACTGCTCAGACACAGTCTTGTGGTTTAACTAGGTACAGTTTTATTTGCAATTATATACAGCTCACCAACAAAGTGCTTCGCAAGACACCGCATAAAAGGAGGAGGAGAAATAGACACAGATTAGGTAAAGGTTCCCTTGCTCGAAAGCCAGTCGAATCCGACTCTAGGGTTGCGGTGCTCATCTCCGTTTAAGCCGAAGAGCCAGCGCTGTCCGAAGACATTTCCGTGGTCATGTGGCTGGCACGACTAAACACCAAGGCGCACGGTACGCTGTTACCTTCCCACTGAAGCGGTACCTATTTATCTACTTGCAATTTCTTGCTTTCGAACTGCTAGGTTGGCAGGAGCGGGAACTAGAGAGGGGAGCTCACCCCGTCATGCGGCACTCTCGGGTCTCGAACTGCTGAACTACTGACCTTCCACAGCGTGCAGTTCAGCCTCTTAACCACTTGAGCCACCGCAGCTCCTTAGACACAGACTACATATGCATATATACAGTAATCAGCCAGTCAGCTTCCTGCTGAGTCACTGTGACAGAACTTTGTCCGGCTCCTGCCTGTGGCTGTCATTAGGAAGTGTCAGTTTAGATGGGCACGATCACTTGTTCTGAAGCCTTACAAGCCAACATGTGTTTGTGTCCTTTATAAAGTTTATATCTCTGCTACCTGGCATTACACTTTATGACACACGTAGCCCAGCCTAACAAGGTCTCATTTATGCCAGATCTGGCCCTCGTAACAAATGAATTCGACACCCCCTGCCCTATAGTATTGTTTACTGAATGCTCCATCTTGTTGATTGTATTGATTCACTTTGTGTAATCTGCCTTGAGTCCAAGTGAGAACAGCAGACTGTAAAAAACATCAATAAATCCATAATGTCCAGCTGAGGTGCCTCGTCTTCCCAGGCCCTGCCCTCTCCAAGTCTCAATCCCCAAATCTCCAGGAATTCCCCAACCTGGAAGTGGCAACCCTGGCAAGGCCTGGCACCCATGAGTCCCCCCTCAAAGGCCAAATCATCCCTGAAAAGGACCCTGCCCCCTGCCCCTGCCTTTTACTCACAGAAACCCAGTGTGGAATGCTGTGGTTGCCTAGCAACAGCCCACTGAGGGAATCTGTATCTTACAGCTACACCTTGTAATGAAAGTCACCTTGGTTTGTTGTCTAGCTGGATTTTCAATATAGATAGACAGCCAGGTAACAGATTTAAAGATTTATTTGCCAGGTAGATAGATGATTACAGAAACCAAGTCTGCCAGAGATCGGGCACATTTTCAGGGTGGGTTGTATAGTTATACCGTTTTAGACATATACGCGAAGAGCTTACGTTAGTAACCTTCCACTGCTTGCATCTGTACATCCTGTTTGTGGAAACCACACTTTTCTCACAATGGCTTCACCAGACGATCTTGCAGTTTTTGTTCCTGACGTTTACTTCCTGCAAAGCTGGCTTACAGATGTACTTCTGCTGATCGTAGCACAGTCTGTCCTGCAAGCAAAGACAGGTTATATTGGGGACAAATATGGCTGCCCTCAGGGCTCTTTTTGTAGCAGGAACTCCTTTGCATATTAGGCAACACGCCCCTAATGTAGCCAATCCTCCAAGAGCTTACAGTAGCCCCTGTAAGAAGAGCTCTGTAAGCTCTTGGAGGATTGGCTACATTAGGGGGTGTGTCGCCTAATATGCAAAGGAGTTCCTGCTACAAAAAGAGCCCTGCTACTTGGTAAACTCACAATATCAAAGGTGTCACTCCCTCCTCTAATTTTAAAGAGGCAGCCAGCCAAGATGCCATGAAAATGGAAAGGTCAGTTGTTGCTTCGGCATTTGATGAAAAACCGTGAAATTTCAGGTTTTTGTCTCTCATACGAGACTCCAACATCATCATTTTTTCTCTAGACCAACTGTCTTGAGAGGAGGTTCCAAGCTTTTTTTTCCAGAGAGGTGACTTTCTTTAATGCTGCTTCTGCTTTTTGAGCTGTTTGTTTATATTGAGACTCCAATTCCTCCATGCGTTGGGCTAGAGGTGATATCATATCCATCAAATCTTGCCTTAACTCTTGACGTCAGTCTCCCCAGTTTAATTCATGGTCCAGCTATTTTCTTTCCCTTTACAGACTTAAGCCCGTTTTCTTCAAGGAAAAAAGTATATATTTATAAATCCCAAAGGTTCTTTGTTTGCCAAGGAAAACCAGATAAAACCTTAATAATTCCAATATGGGGGAGGGAAACCGGGAGAGGGGACCACTATGTCCAAGAAGAACCAAATAATCCACAATGTTCCAATAAAAAGCGCAAGATCCAAGAGGAGGCCGATAATAATTATTCCAAAGGAATTTATATCCCAAAATAAGATCTTCACTTAAAAGGTAGCTTTTATATCCACAAATCGAATAATCTAACAAAAAAATTAAACAGAAGGGCTCACAATCCATAATGATATTAGCACTGCAAGCTAAAGACTTCTCAAATGTAAAGCTTTTAGTCTGGCTCAGAATTCCAAAACTCCAAAGTTAAAGCCTCTTCAGTAAAATAGCGCATCCCAAAGACTCTAATCCAGCAGAGGAGGAGGGAAAATAGTGCTAATAACACTTAAAATCTCAAGCAAAGAGCCAGCAAGAGTTCAACTTGATTATAAAGCTCCCATCAACAAAGGTAAAATTCCATCTTCCAGAAATAAGCCAAAAGAGGGAAAATAAAGCAATCCAAAGTGAGGTGAAAGTAGTACCTTATCCAACTGTATTTAGTTTCAAAAAGTTAAAAAAACAACACCACAATCTCTCAGCAGCCCCCTAAACCTTTATAGGTGTTTGAAGAAAAAAAAATCCAGCCCAACTTTTCTAAGCCGCTTACTAGGGAATGGGGGGGGAGCCACCCTTCCTTTTCTTTATAGGTCGTAGCTTTAAAGTTTAAAGGGACATCAGTTCTTCCCTGAAAAGTTAATGTTGTTATGTTGTTCAGGTCCTCACGATGCTGTAGAACAGGTTTTTTTCCTTCTTTAAAAGTGGTAGGAAAGACTCCTCAAAGCCAGTTGATCACGCCTTGGCAATCAATGGCTGAGACTGATTGCTCTCTCCTGAGTTCTCACGTCGGAGCGATCTGGGGTCTACTTGCGTGCTGCCACATGCAACGGCCCCCAGATCAAGCTCCCTGCAACGAGCCTCCCTCCGGGAAGGCTCAATGAGGTCCGGGATGCCCTGGACCCCGCTCAGATACCTGGAGATTCAGAGGTTCCTCGGGAGAGTCTCCTGGGACCGTCTGAAGTCAGCGCGCCACAGACCATCCCCTTTGAAGAAAAATGTGACCTTGAAGCTTTCAGCAACTATAGGCGCTGCCTTAGAGAAACTACTGTAGGGTCAAGGGGGGGGAAACAGCACATAGTGGCTTGGCGGGCGGAATGGCCAGTATGATTGCGCAGGGCATTGGGGTGGGGGTTGTTTGTATGTGGACTGGTGGCCTGACCGGTCCGATTGGACACCAGTCGGTTTTGTGCCGTACATGACTGTCCGTCTCAATAAACACAGCCGTCACTGGAAGAGTGCTGGTGAGAGGTTGTCTGTGGGGGCGTCGAACAGGGGCATGACGAGGAATGTACGGCACACTGCAATGACGGAAGCGCTGCCAGGGGCTACGAAGAAAAAGCACTTTATTCTTGCAACAGATGTAAACCCACAAAGAACAACCCCAACAAACACAAACATGATCCCTTCCAAATGCCCCAACCCCTAACAAACAAGGATCACAGTGGTGCCCCTTGCCCAAATCACACCAAGCAGTGAGGTGCTCGGGCCCCGCTCAGTCGGAGTTCTCATCCCCCTCCTCTCCTTCCCTCTCCTCCTCCACCCCCCTCTCCCCCCAGCTGCCTCCTATTCCCCCCCATCTCTGGTCCCCTCCTGGTCTGCCCCCGGCTCCCGCTGCTGGTAGGCCAGGGCGTTATCCAGCCGCATCTGGATGAACATCCGCCGGAGATTCTCCATCCCCCGCTGCATAAAGTTGAGGCGATACTCATATCATTGGCCTGTGGAGCAGGGAAAAAAGGGGGCGTCAGGACAGTGATCACACCAGGTCGTGGCCGATGCAACAGCCACAAAACGGGAGACACAGGCCAACGACTTTCCCACCCCAGCTTCCATACACCACAATCAGAGTGCCAGAAGAAGACAGAGAAGACATTGGATTTATACCCGCCCTTCACTACCCAAAGGAGTCTCAGAGCGGCTTACAAACTCTTTCCCTTCCCTCCCCACAACAGACGCCCTGTGAGGTAGAAGAAGGAGAAGAGATTGGATTTATACCCCGCCCTTCACTACCCAAAGGAGTCTCAGAGCGCTTACAAACTCCTTTCCCTTCCCCTCCCCACAACAGACGCCCTGTGAGGTAGAAGAAGGAGAAGAGATTGGATTTATAACCTGCCCTTCACTACCCAAAGGAGTCTCAGAGTGGCTTACAAACTCCTTTCCTTTCCCCTCCCCACAACACACACCCTGTGAGCTAGAAGAAGGAGAAGAGATTGGATATATACCCTGCCCTTCACTACCCAAAGGAGTCTCAGAGCAGCTTACAAACTCCCTTCCCTCCCCTCCCACAACAGACACCCTGTGAGGTAGAAGAAGAAGAGTGTATTTATACCCCGCCCTTCACTGCCCAAAGGCGTCTCAGAGCGGCTTACAAACTCCTTTCCCTTCCCCTCCCCACAACAGACACCCTGTGAGGTCGGTGGGGCTGAGAAAGCTCTGACAGAAACGGCTCTTTTTCAAGGACAGCTCTTGTCAGAACTACAGCTTGCCCAAGGTCATTCAGCAGGTACAAGTCATCCCAACATCAGCATCAAATCGCATATCATGTCCACGGGCAGAGTCAGCACCTCCGTTTCAAAGCCGAAGAGCCAGCGCTGTCCGAAGACGTTTCCGTGGTCATGTGGCCGGCATGACTAAACACCAAGGTGCACGGAACGCTGTTACCTTCCCACCAAAGTGGTACCTATTTATCTACTTGCAATTTCTAGCTTTCGAACTGCTAGGTTGGCAGGAGCTGGAACTAGAGACAGGAGCTCACCCTGTCATGCGGCACCCAGGTCTGTCGAACTGCTGAACTAGTGACCTTCCACAGCCTGCAGTTCAGCGTCTTAACCACTTGAGCCACCGCAGCTCCACTTCATGGTGATACCGTGAAGCAAAAACATGGTTCGGAAGCATGGATCCTCAGCATGTTGCCCCAAAACATGGTTTTACAAGTTTTAATGTGAGGAACACCAAACTCACCATCGACTAACTCATCACATTAGTGGCCACAGTTTGCACCACAGAAGCTATGCCACGAAGCTGTGGGTCCATGAATTCTGTGGTGCAGGCTGTGGCTGTTGACATGATATGTGATTTGATGGTGAGTTAGGGGTGACCAACGCAAAAACCCTGAGAATCCATGAGGATCCATGCTTCGGAACTGTGTTTTTGCAGCATGGTGTTGCCATGAAGCTGTGGATCCGTGAATTCTGTGGTGCAAGCTGTGGCCATGGACATGATAGGGGATTTAATGGTAAGTTTGGAGTGTCTTATTACAAAACCCCCAAGCATCCGGAGACCACCGTCCCGCCTTTTCGCTTCTGTTTCTATTGTATTATTTCTTGTAAAAATCATATTCAGAAATTAATGTTTTGTATTAAAAACTTGAGATAAATAATTATGGATGCTTCTTTATCACAGTTGTATGACTCATACCTTTTAAGTTCTCCTGACTGTGACCATCTCATTGTTTGCAGCCCTAGAGGTAGACCAGGCCTCTCGAGAGAGTGACTTGCCCAAGATTACCCAGAGAGTCTCCAGGGCAAAGAGGGGATTTGAACCCGACTCCCTCCAGAATAGAGTCACTGGAGGGAGAGGGTTTCCATAACGTTCTCATGCTCGGTCCTGGTTTGGCTGCTCAGGGAGTGCCAGGGGCTGTTCAGGACCCATGAAGGGGTAGGGTACAGCCCCAGCCTGGGAGGAGCAGGAGAGGCAGAGGAGGTTGCAGTTTCTGGGCTACAGTGGCAGGGAGACCCCCTGGGAGGGTCATGGCCAGTGGCAGAAAGCCAGTGTGGTGTCATGGTGAAAAGTAGCAGATTCTAATCCGGAGAATGGGGTTTGATTCCCCCTTCTTTTCCACCAGATCTTTTGAGCTGGAGATGCTGGGGATGGAACCCAGGACATTCTGGGAAGTGGGCGGGGCCCAGGCACAGAGGAGCACCAATGAGATTTCCCTCTGAGGCTGTATCATCAGTCTCCGGGCGGCAGCATCAGCAACCATTCCCGCTTTTTACTGACAGCAGTCAACAAAGGCCAGGGAGAGAAGTGGATCCTTGAGGGTTACCCTATTTCGAGAAGCAAAAAAGAGGACATCTTTCGTGACTACTTTAGATAAGTGATCACTGCGGACAAAGCTCTCTTTCAACACCCCTCCTCTTTAAGCGGTGATCATTGCTACTAACTAGGAACGTTCCTAACCTTCCAGGCCCTCCCAAAAGGATATTTTCATCAGGTTTTTTAAAAAGAGCCCAAGAGAGAAGGAACACCAAAAAGAGAGGTCATGTCCCCCCAAAAGAAGGGGACATCTGGTCACCCTAGCATGTGTCAGCTGAAGCACTCTCTTCCCCTCTCCTGCCCCCCTCCTTTCTCCTCAGCAAGCCCCTCCTACAGTAGGGTTCTCCCCCTCCAAAAAAAGAAACCCAGTCCGTTTTGGTCAAATCAAGCATCTTGGCTAGTCTGATCTGTTGAGGTCTCTGGATCTCTTTGTTGTTTTGGGGGGAGCAAAGAAAGTTTCTGTTATGTCTTCAGAGACATAAGGCTAGCATAAGTTGAGCAGGTGCTCATTATGCGGATTCAAGAACTGTCTTGTATTGCCCAATCAAAGGGCTTATGGAAGGAACATCTTTGATTGGCTATTGTTATGGAATATGATTGGTCCTTATCACTGCATTATAATTGGCTGCCTTGTTCAAATGTTATTGGCGTGTTTACATTCTGTGGGTGTGGTTGCTACAACCTGAAGTGTATATAAACTGCTGTTTTTGGACTGTATTTTGTCTAGCTGGTCTAGTCCTTAGCTGGTCTAACTTGGAGCTGAAATAAAGCTGAAATCACTTTTGAATTTACCTCTGGCGTGTTGTCTCATACTTATCAACTGGCGACGAGGATGGGATTTAGCGGGTAGGCAGCCCCGCTGAGACACCACGGAGGAAGTTCCGATCGACCGTGAGTTTCCGAGGGGGCCGTCTGCTCCAGGAAGCGCCGCGATGAGCTCCAAGCACCGGTTCGAGCCGTTCGAGCCCGTGACCGAGGACTGGGAGGCGTACCTCACCCGGTTCGAGTTTCACCTCGAGAGCGGCGGGGTGACGGATGCTGCGAAGAAACGAGCTGCACTGCTTAGCTCGTGTGGCAAGGAGGTGTTTGACATTGCTCGTTCACTTGTCACGCCTGATGACATTAAGACCGTGCCGTACGCCACGCTGACGGAGAAGTTGAAGGCTCATTTCGCGCCGCAGCCTTCAGAGATCGCTTCCCGGCACGCGTTCTACGAAAGGCGGCAAGGCTCCAGCGAATCAGTAGCCAAGTTTGTGGCGGCATTGAGGAAGTTGGCAAGGGCTTGCAACTTCGCCGATCTCGAGACAGCTTTGCGAGACCGGCTGGTCTGCGGCCATCGCGATGCAAAGCTGCAACAACGCCTGTTCGCCCTAAAGACGCTGACATTCAAGGTTGCGTTCGAGGAAGCCATCGCCGCTGAAGCTGCTGAAAGGTCGACGCGAGAAGTGCGACAGCGGCCTGCGGCAGCTGAATCCAGCATTCACCAACAGGTCGAGGACTGTGAGCCGGCGGCCGCCGTGGATGACGTACGAGAGCCTTGTTCCAGCAGCCAGCCGCGAACCCAAGTGAAGACTGCGCCAGCGCGTCAGTGCCTTGGTTGTGGCGGGAAGCACGAGCGCGACACCTGTTGGGCCAAAGGGTTGGTTTGTCGGGCTTGCGGAAAACGTGGGCACATCGCCAGAGTTTGCAAGTCGAAGAGATCGCCGCCTACGTCGCCTCCGCAGCGCTCTCAATTCCGAAGCAAGGTCAACACAACCTGCTCTTCATCCCTGTCATCCCGAAACCCGACCCTGTCGTCCAACCCCTCATCATCGTCCGTCCTCACCACGGGAGCACCCCGGAGGAAGAAGATTTTCGTCACCTTGTTCCTCGACGGAATTCCCTGCCCGTTTGAAGTCGATTCCGGATCAGCTAGAACAATCATTTCAACGTGCACATTGGATCGTCTTTTTCCGAGCCGAAGCCGCCGCCGCCTCCTGCCCACTGACGCCTGTCTAGCAGATTTTCAAGGGCACCGAATTCCATTGGCAGGTGAGGCGGAATTTGACGTCCGTTTCAAAGAGCGTAAGGCGGCTCTGTCCCTGATTGTTGCCGAAGGGGACAGGGTAAGCCTGTTGGGGCTCGATTGGTTTGAGCCATTAGGCATTGCTATTTCTGGTATTAATACGGTATGTCATGATAAATGGAATTGTTTGTATGACGAGTTTCCTCAGGTTTTTGCAAAAGGGCTGGGAACGTATACGGGTCCCCCGGTTTCATTTGAGTTGGATCCAAATGTTAGGCCTATCAGGCTAAAATATAGGAAGGTGCCATTAGCATTGCAACCCAAGATTGAAATGGAAATTGACAAGCTCCTAGAGCAAGGGGTCTTGGAGCCAGTTCCGTACAGCAAATGGGAAACGCCTGTCAAACCTGATGGAAGCATACGTATTTGTGCAGATTATAAATGTACAATCAATAAGGCATTACAACAGCATTCTTATCCTGTACCGGTAATAAGCCATGTACTTGCATCTCTTGGGGGAGGCAAGGTGTTTGCAAAATTAGACCTTGCCCAGGCATACCAACAGTTGCCCGTAGATAACAATGCTGCGGAAGCACAAACCATCGTTACGCATAGAGGTGCGTTTAAAGTTAAGCGCCTACAATTCGGGGTTAACGTCGCACCTGGAATCTTCCAGGGTTTAATGGAGGGGTTGCTCAGAGGTATCAGGGGAGTAATTCCCTATTTTGATGACGTGCTTATTGCGGGAAAGAGTGATGAAGAGTTGCTTGAAAGGGTCCGGAGTGTTCTGAAGTGCTTCAATAAGGCTGGGTTGCGAGTAAAACGGGAAAAATGTGCGATTGGGGTCTCAAGTGTCGAGTTCCTTGGGTTCAAGATTGATGAAGAAGGTGTTCACCCAACCCCTGGAAAGGTAGCAGCTATACACAATGCACCCAGACCTAAAAATAAAACGGAGTTACAAGCCTATTTAGGACTAATCAATTTTTACCATTCATTTCTGCCCCACAAAGCTTCGGTAGCTGAGCCATTGCATCGATTGTTGAATAAAGGCGCAAAAATGGGTTTGGGGACGGCTACAAGAAAAGGCATTTGAAAATGTTAAAGCGTTACTGACTTCTGACAGTGTGCTGACTCATTTTGATGAGGGTAAAATGTTGGTTTTGGCGGCTGATGCGTCGCCATTCGGTATTGGGGCAGTTTTGAGCCATGTAATGCCTGACGGGTCTGAGGCGCCAATTGCATATTACTCAAGGTCATTGAGTGGTGCAGAAAAAAACTACGCGCAAATAGACAAAGAGGGTTTGGCACTTGTAAGTGCGGTCAAGAAATTCCATGACTTTTTGTATGGCCGCCATTTCATTCTGGTGACTGACCACAAGCCGCTACTGGGAATATTTGCCCCAGACCGCCCCACACCCAACATACTGTCGCCCAGAATGCTGAGATGGGCCCTGTTCTTGGCGGCGTACGAATACGACTTGGAACACAGACCTGGAAAATGTATCACGCATGCTGATGCTCTGAGCCGCTGTCCTCTGCCTGAGACTGGTTTCGATCCGGCCCCTACAGCGGACATTTGCGCCTTGGATGAACTGTCGGAGTCTCCACTTCGGTCCGAGGACGTTGCCGCGTTCACCCAGAAGGACTTAATACTATCTCGTGTTTTAAACTGGGTGTGGAGGGGGTGGCCGATTGTCTGTTCAGAGCCTGAGTTCAAGGCATACTGGGACAGAAGGTCTGAGCTGTCCATTGTTAAGGGTTGTTTACTATGGGGGAACAGAGTCGTGATTCCCCCCAAACTAAGAGGAAGGGTTCTTGAGTCCCTGCATGCCGGGCACCCAGGGATTGTTCGCATGAAGGCCCTGGCGAGGGGGTATTTATGGTGGCCTGGGCTCGATGCAAACAGCAGTCACGGCCTGACCCTCCGCACACACCACCAGCACCCATGAACAGAGCTGAAAAGCCTTGGTCAAGGCTGCACTTTGACTTTGCGGGGCCAATCAACGGCCAAATGCTCCTGGTGGTTGTGGACTCTTATTCGAAGTGGCTGGAGGTAGTTCCCATGAGGTCCACAACATCGGCAAACCTAATAAAGGCTTCGCGCCAACTTTTTGCCACCCATGGGCTACCTGAAGTATTGGTCAGTGACAACGGCCCTCAACTGACCTCTAGGGAGTTCGCCGGCTTCCTAGAGGGCTACGGAATCCGGCACATCACCACAGCCCCGTTCCATCCTGCTTCTAACGGCCAGGCAGAGCGGATGGTTCGGACGGCGAAAGAGACCCTCGCCCGACTGCCTGGCGAGGACTGGGACCATCGAGTGGCCGATTTTCTCCTGTGGCAGCATGTCACACCGAGCTCTGCCACAGGGAAAAGCCCGGCCGAGCTGCTTATGGGGAGGAAATTGACAACCCTCCTCGACCACCTGCACCCGGATCTGGATGGCAGCAGAGCTGTACGAGCCGAACCGCCCACGCCATCCAGAGAGTTTCAGCCCGGGGACTGGGTCTTTGCCCGAAACTACTCCGAGGGGCACCGGTGGCTTCCCGCCGAAGTCACCAACCGTCTAGGGTCCAGGATGTATGTGGTGAGGCTATCTGACGGCCGAAAGATACGCCGCCACATAGATCAGCTCCGGCAACGATGGGCTCCTGCGGAACAGGAACAAGAGGCCGGAGATTCGTACGGGCCCAGGGAGCAGTCCCACTTGCCTCCGGTCGAGGTGAGTGCTGCTGGTTCTTGGCAAGAACCTGAGTCAGGGCAGAACCCTGAACTCTCGGACCCTGGCGAGCCTGTCAGCCCAGCAGTGCCTGGCGCTGAGCATAGTGCAGACCCTGAACCATCTGTAGCCCCAGAGTTAAGGCGGTCACAGCGGAGCAGAAAGGCCCCTCCCCACTTGTCTGATTACGAGTGTGTTCCATCTAAGGGGGGAGGAGTTGTTATGTCTTCAGAGACATAAGGCTAGCATAAGTTGAGCAGGTGCTCATTATGCGGATTCAAGAACTGTCTTGTATTGCCCAATCAAAGGGCTTATGGAAGGAACATCTTTGATTGGCTATTGTTATGGAATATGATTGGTCCTTATCACTGCATTATGATTGGCTGCCTTGTTCAAATGTTATTGGCGCGTTTACATTCTGTGGGTGTGGTTGCTACAACCTGAAGTGTATATAAACTGCTGTTTTTGGACTGTATTTTGTCTAGCTGGTCTAGTCCTTAGCTGGTCTAACTTGGAGCTGAAATAAAGCTGAAATCACTTTTGAATTTACCTCCGGCGTGTTGTCTCATACTTATCAGTTTCCTCTCGGTCTGGGTGGGGTGGGCCCTCCCTTGAGTCTCTTGGGGGCCCCCACCACCACACCTTCTCTCAGCAAAGGTGGGGGCAGGCAGAGGGGCCCCCTCCCTCAGAATGGTGCTGGAGCCACTCGGCACCCAGCAGCAGGGCAGCAGAGTCCTCCCCACCCTGCGTGCAGCCGGCATCGGGTGGCAGGCAGCCGAGAGAGCAAGAAAAAGCTTACCCAGTCAGGAGAGAGCTGCCCAGCAGTGCACCCTCTTCCTTTCTGGCAGGACAAGGAGGCAGCAGAGGCGCACCGGGGGGGGGTAGCCAGGAGACGATGAGATGCTGGGGCATCTGGCCGAGCTTGGTGGCAGCTTCAGCACTCACCACCACCACGGCAGGGAAGGCGACCTGCTCCTGAGCCAGGGGCAGCCAAGGGACATGTTGCTGCAGTGACTTTTGCGAAGGCGTCAGTTTGGCGGTCCTGTGGTGTCTGCACACTAGGCAGTTGCCTAGGCTGGCCTAATGGTAGGACCGGCCCTGGGGTTGTACTAAAAGGAATGACAGGATTTCCCATTAGAAACCATGGGAGAGGCTTGAAGGCCTATTGGAAATAATGGAAGCCGGGAATGCCAATTGACTTGCATGGGATCCATTGAAATACATTACAGCAAGGTCTCTGAACTCAAGATGGTTCTGGGACGGGAATGATGGACCCCAGAGTGGAATGACAACCCCTGGAAGTAGGAGATGTGTTCTCAGACTGGTTTATCTTGATCCCAAATGTTACGTTCAGACCACTGTTCCCTCTAAGCTGAGTTAATGTGAGCTAGCTCACAGTTTTTTAGCCTACAGTTCAGTTTTGTCTTAGCTCAGGAAGAATGGCTCCAGAGCAAATTAATTTATGCAGTAGCCAAATTGCTCGCTCACAACACTTAATGCCAATAGCTCACAAAGTAGAAGATTTGCTCACAAGACTCCACAGCTTAGAGGGAGCATTGTATCTCTGGCGTTGCATGGGCGCTCCAGATGTTATTAAGTCTCATCTCCATATCCCCATCCCTCCCTTCACCCACATAGTTGAAACCCTATTACAGTTTGACAGTTAACAATTAATAATTAACTAGAAAACCTAAAATACCTATTACTACAAATACCCTTTACCCCCTATCTTCTACAACCTCTAACCTACTACTAGTACTAATTCAATCATTAGTACTATCTTAAAATTTACAACAATTGGAAAGAATGAGGGACTAAAATTCTTCCAATAAGAGACAACCTTATTGGTCCTGATCCAGCAGAAACATAGATTTTGTCAGCATAACAAATACAGTAGCTAATCGTATATAATATAATAGCTGTCACAAATCAGTTTTCATCTTAAAACTTTGTTTCCAGTCTTCCTTCATTTATATAATTTCTAATGTCGCTTAATCAAATAATTAAAATCTTCCATTATGATTCCTGAAAAGTACATATTCTTTACGGTTCAAGTTAAGTTTCTCCCAAGGTTATAATAACTATAATCCATTAATCACGATTTTCCCTTTTCAGGGCTTCTTTTCACCCATTCATAAAATGGTGTCCAATTTTCTCTCACATTTCGTTTACTTTGGTCTTTCAACGAATCCATCAATTTATCCATTTCCATTGTTTCAAAATTCTTTGTCAAGAGTTCCTCTTTCGTTGGTATCTCTGATTTCTTCCAATACGTAACATAAAAAACTCTTGCTGCCATAACTATACGTATAATTAAGTGCTTAATTTTCTTTTCTTTTACATCAGGCATGATATTAAGCAAAAACATTTCTGGTTTAAATGGTAGTGGTATCAGACATATTTTTTGCAGAATTTCATGAACCCCTCTACAATATAACATAACATCTTTGCACTTCCACCAAACATGAAAGAAGCTTCCCATCCATATCTTACATTTCCAACATTTGTCAGACATTACAGGATACATTTTGGCTAATTTCTCTGGCATATACCATCTATAGAACATCTCTCCTTATAAATAATTATCTTTTGGTTTCGCAAGATTCCATGCACTCCCATTGGCTGTAAAATGCCCTCCCTCAGCCATTGGCCCATCAGCCGCCACTCAAGAGTACTCGCGTGCCATTGGCCGGGTGCTGGGTCTGCTCCTCTTCCCCACCCACTCCCCCTGGCAGACAGCTCTCTCTCCTGAGGAAGACAGTTCTCTTGACTCCTGTGAGGGACTATCCCCTCAGTGGCTGTTGGTAGGTAGCCAAGCTTGGTTCTGTGAGTAAAAAAACAAAGGACTTTCAGCATAACCCCCTCCCCCGCCCATAACCCCCTCCCCAATGGCCACTTTCCTGTCAGAATAAATGGGAAAAGGCTCTTTCTCCTGCTTAGCTTCAGCATGGCTGGCTGGCTAACGAGGTGGGCCAGCGACCATCAGACCATTTTCTTCAACTCCCCGCTGTGCGGCTGACTTTCCCCTAGGGCTGCCAATCTCCAGGTGAGACCTGGAGATCTCCCACTGTTACAATTGACTTCCAGATGAAAGAGATCAGTTCCCCGGGAGAAAATGGTTGCTTTGGAGGGTAGACTCTATGGCATTATACCCTGCTGAGTACTTCCACACACACCCCAAATGCTGCCCTCCACAGGATCCACCCCCCAAATCTCCAGGTATTTCCCTAATCAAAGTTGGCACCTGTACTTTCTCCTCTGTCAGTAAAAGGCCCTTTCCACACCTATGTTGGCCTTTGGGAGAAAACTCATTGGGCCCAGTCCTGATCAGGTTGCCAACTCCAGGTGGGCAATTCCTGGAGATTTGAGGGATGGAGCCTGGAGAGGGTGAAGTTTGAGGAGGGGTGGCACCTCAGACAGGTACGATGCCATAGACTCCACCCTCCAATCCAGCCATTCCCTGATGGGGAACCATTGTTGCCAATCTCCAGGTGGGGGCTGGAGATCACTCAAAATTACAACTGCTCTCTAGGAGGGAGGGGGAGGAGATGGAAAACTAAAGGTAGGTTGATGGTTGGCTGTGAGGGAGATAGGGTTGTCAACTCCAGGTTGGGAAATTCCTGGAGATTTGAGGGGTCGAACCTGGAGAGGGTGAGTGTTGAGGAGGGGTGGGACCTCAGACAGATACAATGCCATAGACTCCACCCTCCAAACCAGCCACTCCCTCCTGGGGAACCACTGTTACCAATCTTGGGGGTGGGCTGGAGATCACTCAAAATTACTACTGCTCTTCAGGTAGCAAAGATCAGTTCCTATGGAGAAAATGGTGGACTCTGTCATACCCTGCTGAGATTGCCACAGCAAATTGTCACTGAGTGCCCAAAGCCGGGGCACTCTCCCAGAGCCTCTTTCTAGAGCCTGTTGTATTTATTTCCACAATGGGCCTTATTCCTAGTTTTATATAAATTCTCTTTAAAAGAGACTGATTTTGTTATTCTTACATTTGCTTTCCACATTTGCAACCAATAGTCAAGATCAATATTATAGCCAAAAATTTGGACCCATTTTATCATACATTCTTTAATTATATCATCCTCCATCTTTATCTGTAACAAATACACATAGAATTTCTTATTTATCATTTGTTCCATAGAAGAGTGTATCAAACACTGATTGTTCTGCATAAAACTCAAGGTTTGTCTTTAGCATCTCTAGATTTTATTTATTTCAATTTCTTAATTGCCCTTCCCCACTTGCCCAGGGCTCAAGGCGGTTTACAACAACATAAAATCCAATACAAGTTTAAAACCAGTTAAAACTATAGAATTCAGTATTAAAACATTCAACATAGATATTTAAACACTTTAAACAAGGGGGCATATTTAGCATTCAGATCTTCATGGGGTGGAGGGGAGGGTGCCGGGCAGATGTAAATGAACTTTCACTGGCCTCAACCAAAGGCCTGGCAGAACATCTCTGCTTTGCATGCCCTGCAGAACATTAATAGACAGGACACAGATGTCATGCGGCAGAGAGTTCCACCAGGCTGGGGTCAAGGCTGAGAAAGCCCTGGCCGTGATCGAGGCCAGCCAAATATCTTTGGGGCCGGGAATCACCAGGAGATTCTTATCTGCTGATCTCAATGCCCTTCGGGGGACATATTGGGAAAGGCAGTCCTGAAGATATGTAGGACCCTGACCGTTAAGGGCTTTAAAGGTAAGCACCAAAACCTTGAATCTGATGCGGTGCTCCATTGCCAACCAGTGCAGCTCATGCAGCATTAGATAGGTATGTGCAGCGCCGGCTCACCTGCTAGGTGAACTAGGCACTCACCTAGGGCGCGCTGGCCCTCAGAGGCGCAAAACTGCGCCCTGCCCCCTCGCCGCCCTAACCGGGCGCCCACCGCCGCCGTTGCCACTGGGCGACTGCCGCCACCAGGGGAAGGGGCCAGGGAGGGGAGCAGGGCCGGGCCACTGCCAAAAGCCCTGCAGGAGAAGCAGGAGGATGCCTGCCTGGGGCGCAGGAAGGAGCGCCGCAGCTCGCCCACCCTCCCCCCTTGGGGGAGAGGAGGCAGAGGCGGCATGGTGGCAGCCAGGAGAAGCAGGAGGACACCGGGGGCGCAGGAGGCAGCACTGCAGCTCGCCTGCTCTCCCCCTTGGGGGGAGGAGGCAGAGGCGGCATGGCAGTGGCCATCAGGAACTCGCCGCTGCTGCCGTCAGTAGAAGGATGCCCAGCTGGGGTGCAGGAGGCAGCGCTACAGCTCACCCACCTTACCCTTACCTCCCCTTACCCCTTGGGGGGAGGAGGAGGAGGCAGCATGGCAGCGGCCAGCAGGGACTCACCACTGCCGCCAGTAGAAGAACATGCAGCCAGGGCACAGGAGGCGGCATTGCAGCTCGTCTGCCCTCCCCCTCCCACCTCGTGGGGGGGAGGAGGCGGTGGCAGCAAAAGGGTCTGCAGGCCCCACTGGGAGGTGGGCATCTGTGCCTCACCTAGGGCACAGCAACACCTCGAGCCAGCCCTGGGTATGTGCTCTCTGTGAAGTCCCTTTAAGGACACACGCAGCCGCATTTTGTACAAGTTGGAGCTTCTGGGCCAGTCTCAAGGGTAGCCCTACATAGAGCAAGTTACAATAATCCAGCCTGGAGTTGACTGTTGCATGGATTACTGTGGCAAGGTCAGGGCAAGACAGGTAGGGGGCCAGCTGCCTAACTTGGAGCAGTTGGAAAAATGCCCACTGTACAACATTGGTGATCTGGGCCTCCGTAGACAGAGTGGGGTCCAAGATCACCCCCAGGCTCCTCCCCTCAAGAGCTGGGAGCTGACTCCCCAATCCTGAATCGTCTCCCCATCACAGAACCTCTGTCTTAGCTGGATTCAGCTCCAACCAGCTTTGCTTCAACCATCCCAACTGTACCCCTGTCCACCAATCCAAGTGTTCCTCTAATTCTTCTTTAGGCTTCAACCTATCTTCCTTTCCTAATAAATCTTCATATCTAGCTACTTTTCCCATATCCAATGATACAGGTTGAGTAAATGCTTCCACCGGAGACCCATTTCGGGATCTTCAAGAACATGTTATGTCTGATTCTTTCCCATACTGACAGCAGTGCTTTACTTATCAGAAAATTTTAAAAAGATTTGTGATTGTCCGATTTTTGGTACCAAATATAGGCATGCGGTGGCTCAAGTGGTTAAGACGCTGAACTGCAGGCTGTGGAAGGTCAGTAGTTCAGCAGTTCGAGACCCGGTGCCGCATGACAGGGTGAGCTCCTGTCTCTAGTTCCAGCTCCTGCTAACCTAGCAGTTCGAAAGCAAGAAATTGCAAGTAGATAAATAGGTACCACTTCGGTGGGAAGGTAACAGCGTTCCGTGCGCCTTGGTGTTTAGTCATGCCGGCCACATGACCACGGAAACGTCTTCGGACAGCGCTGGCTCTTCGGCTTGGAAACGGAGATGAGCACCGCAACCCTAGAGTCGGATTCGACTGGCTTTCGAGCAAGGGAACCTTTACCTTTACCTATAGGCATGCCATCCTAGCTTTAAAACATGTCCCTCAAGTTTTAGCAGTCGTTATCCATTCTTTAATCCATGTCAATGCACATGCTTTATAGTATGCTCCCCAGTCTGCAAGACCAAACCCTGCACTCTGTTTAAAGTCCTGTAATGCCTTCAATTTTACTCTAGGCTTCTTCCCTTGCCATATAAATTTCATTGTTATTTTATTCCTGAAAGTATGTTTGCTTCTGTAAAATTGGAATAGTTTGGAAAAGAAAAATGAGTCTAGAAAGGATATTCATTTTAATTGCACAAATGACAACTGTCAGTTATTCCATTTATCTAAATATTTTTTGATTTCTTTAAATAATTTCATGTAATTATCTTCATCAACGAACTGCATTTGTTTGTCAGGAGAATGCCTAAATATTTCACTCTTCGCTCTGATTGGAATCCTATTTTCTCAACCAACTCTTTTATTATGGGTTGTATTATATTTTAATGATCTTTGTCTTCTGTCAGTTTACTTTCATTCCCTCCATCTCACCAAATTTCATTAAATTCTTTATCAGGCTGTCTATAGAAGTGCTGGGGACTTCTAAAATAAAAGCTAGATCATCTGCAAAGGCTTGTACTTTGCATTCTTCTCCACACACTGTTGTTCCCCTAATATTTCTATCTTCTCTGATCACATTATTTAATACTTCCAGAGTGAGGATAAACAGCAACAGGGACAGCAGACATCCTTGTCTTGTTCCCTTCTCAATTGCTATCTCTTATGTTAAATCTCCATTGATCCTCATTTTGGCACTCTGTTAAGTATAAATTGCCTGAGTCATCTTGATAAAATCTTCTCCAGCATCAATCTCACATAGCTGCTCCGTAATAAAATTCCAACTTACATTGTCAAAGGCTTTCTCTGCGTCTAAAAAAATTAATGCCATTTGTTTTTCCGAATGTGCTTCACAATATTTCAAAATATTTATAATTATTCTTACATCATTTCTCAATTGTCTCTTTGGCAAAAAACCTGCCCAATCTTGATGTATTACACCTAACAATACCTTCTAAATATCACTTGTTCCATCTAAGACCTGCTAAACAATAACAATACCTGCTAAAATAGCAGCAAAGATTTTGTAATCCACACTTAGAAACGAAATTGGTCTGTAATTTTTCACTTCTTTAGGATCTGTATTTTCTTTATGTATCAAAGAGATAGTAGCTTCTTTCCATGATTGTGATAGATTCTCTTCTTTCAGTATGTTTTCCAGCACCTTTTTATATGATATTAGTAAGCAGTCTTCAAAGGTGCTATAATATTCTATTGGGAGTCCATCTGGTCCAGGCACTTTCCCTTTATTTTGATTCTTAATTATATATACAATTTCTTGTACTATTATAGGTCCATTTAATTTTTCTTTCTGTCCTTTGGTTAACTTAATACAGTTATATTTCTTAAGATATTCTGTTTTTCTACAGAAATAGTCTTTGCTTGACATAGTTTTTTGTAAAAAAAATTTATTCTTATCTTAAGTTCTTCCTGATCATATTTTTCAGTACCATCTTCATCTCTCAATGAATATATTCAGCATTTTTCTCTCTTTCCTAAGTCTGTATGCCAGCCATCTTCCTGATTTGTTAGCATTTTTGAAATAATTTTGTTTTGCAAATTTAATTTTCTTAGCAATTTCTTTAGACAATATCACATTGATCGGATGTTGTATCAATTGTATTTTTGTTTTCAACTCAATAACTGTTGTATACTTTTTCAGCTTTTCTTCCTGCTTTGTTAGTTGATCCTTCAACTCTTGAAATTTCTTCGACCTATCCTTCTTTTGCCTTGCTGTGAATTTAATTGCCATTCCTCTGAAGAAGGTCTTACTCACATCCCAGACTGTATTTATGGAGATATCTGGTTGAATTATTTTGCTTGAAAAAATATTCTAACTCCTTTTTTGTCTTGGTCACAAAATTCTCATTTTTCAAATGCTGTATATTCAGCTTCCAACTAATTTTTTTTAGAAACACCAGTCATTTTCAAGAATACAGGATTATGATCTGCAAAAGTTTTCGGTAAAATATCCGCTTCTATATTCTTCATCAAACTCGCTGCAATCCTGTACATGTCGATTCTAGACCACAATTTGTGCCTTTGAGAATAGAAGGTATAATCCTTTGTTATTGGATTTCTTGTTCTCCATGCATCAACCAAACTGTATTCCTCTGCAAGCTGTAAGAACGTCTTGGGCAGGAGTGTTCCAGATTTTATTTGTTTAGCTGTTTTTCTATCTTGTGCTTTATCAAAAACTGCATTATAGTCTCCAATCAGGCGGTGCTCTTCATATTCACAGTTTGCTAATTTCTGTTTCAGGTCCTTATAAAAAATTTCTTGGTGGTGATTTGGTACATAAATGTTGGTTACTAATCCCCCCACCTCAGGATTTCAACCATCAAAATTCTACCATCTTCATAGGCATGAATAAGTTTAGGGCTAAGCTTCTCCTTAATATATGTTACTAGGCCTCTTTTTCTTCTTCTTTGCATCTGATGCTATAAAAGTTTTTCCCAATCTGTTGCACTCTTAATAAGCATTGATCAATTTGTCTGATATGGATTTCTTGTAAACAAATTATATCAAAATTTAATTTTTTCAGCTGTAAGAATATCCTTTTCCTCTTCTGCAGTGAATTAAGTCCATTCACATTGATTGTAAGAACTCTGTTTTCTAGTCATCACATGTATTTACTTTACTACAAGCTTGTTTTTGCTTGCTCAGTCCTCTTGTTTCCATTCATGGTGCTGCTTTGGCCCCTTCTTCTTGATCCATTTCTGATTCTCTCGAACTGTCATTTGACTGAACCTCTAAATCATCTTCCTTCTCTTTGTCTGTTTTTTCCTCTTTCATCTCTCCCCTATTAAGTCTCTTTCCATATTTCTTCAAAAAGTCCTGCACTTTCAGTGTTGAATTTATTCTATATCTCTGGCCTTCGTATGAGAAGAAGAGACCTCCTGGGATCAGCCATCTATGAGTGATGTCATTAGCTTTCAATACTGATAGGGAGTCATATTCTTTTCTCTTCTGTCGCATCCTCCATGGTACCGCTTTCAAATTTTCAATCACATTTCCTTTTATAGTCAGGTCTTTGTCTCTCATTTTCCTCAGCACAACATCTCGCACTGCTCTTTTGGTAAATTTCACATTAACCTCTCTTCGTAGTTTGTTCTTTCTGGCATAGCCTGAATTTACTCTGTGGATCAAATCTCTCTCTCTTTGAAGATCATCAATTTCGATCTTCATTTCTGGTGCATGTGATTGTGCTAATAAGAGGGTGAAATCTTCTTCTTTGTCCTCTGGAATATTTTGGAACCTCACCATATAAGCCGCTCTGTCCATTTCCAGCTTAATCATTCTGTCATCTGACAGCTGTTGTGCTTCTACAATCTCTTTTACTTTCTGTTGTCTTTTCTGTTTTTGTTCCAGTTTTTTAAATAGTCTTCACTAGTTTAGTGGTTTCTTGTTTATTTTCCTTAAATTGATTTTGGAAGTCCTCCATTTTATCATTTATGTCTTTAATCTGAGTTGTTATCTGTGTTAAGCTATTCTGTCATTGGCTCAGCCCCACTAGAGACTTGCTTGAAGCTCTTTTAAAGAATCATGTGATAACATCACTCCCACTGATTTGGTTTGACCTGGAAATGGGGCAGGAGAAGAAGAAGGTGAATTTTTCTTATCTGACTTGCTAGATTTGCTCATCTTCCTGTATTTGTTCTAATTTTATCTTAAACTCAAAAGTTATATTACCATTTTGTTTTACTTGTCAATATTTTTAGAACTGTACAAAACCTATACAGCAATACTCTCAAATCCCAAATATATTAGCAAATCAAGCTTTCAGTACTCAGGGGTGGAAACTAGTCAGAGGGTCAAAAATACTGATTTTACTGACCAAATTTTTTTTTTAAATGACCAAATACTGACAAATTGCTGACCAATTTAATGTCAGCCTACTGATAAGCTAGCATTTTAAATGTAAAACTAGGACTTCATTAAAATGATTATTATATGGCCTCCACCACCCCCATAGTTAGATATGACTCAGATAAAAGGATTGCACACCTTTTTATTGAATTTTTTTATGAACCGAGGACAATGTTTTCATTATTATGCAAAATTTAAGGCAAAAGAAGATTCCCTTTTAAAAATAATCACATACTGCAGATAATAAAAGAGCAAAAACATATTAAAAACCAAATATAAAGTAATAATTATGACGACAAAACATAATTACTGTAATGTAAGACTTGTCTTTGCTTTTACTTTATCTTTGTTTTTTTTGATGAAAAAAGAATCAGCCAGCGGCCTGCAATCCCTAGTGGAGGCCATGTTGGGCTGGGCATTGGAACACTCTAGACTGATTGTCGTGCGTGATTTCACTGTCCATGCGGACAATGTGGCCTCCATTCAGGTGACAGATAACACTAGGACTCTACCAATATGTAACAACTCCCACTCACCAGGCCAGACACACGCTCGATCTGATCTTCGCAGCAGGTGTCACAGTGGACCAGGTCACTGCCTCAGCAGTGCCATGGTCAGATCATCATGCCCTGAAGGCCCATCTGAATATCTCACCCCAACCCTGTTTGGGTGGTGAGCAGATTTCAGCTCACCTGCAGAGCCAAATGGACCCTATGTGGCTTCAAATGGCCCTGCAGGATCTGATGCCCCCTGGTGGCTTGTTAGATGAGCTTGTGGAGGTTTGGCACAGCTGACTCTCAGCGGCCATCGATGAGATCGCTCCCTGATGCCCTCTGCGCCCTCACTGTAGGCTGGCGCCTTGGTTTACCCAAGAGTTGTGGCTGATGACACAAAGGCTAAGATGGCTAGAGAGACAGTAGCGGTGCACCTGTGATGAAGCCACAAGAACATCTTTATGAGGTTTATGAGATCCTATGAGATGGCAGTCAAAGCTGCAGAGAGTATTATGCAGCCATGATTGTGTCTGCGAGCTCATGTCCAGCCCAATTATTTAGAATAATTCGGTCTATGACTGTTCTGCCACAAGGCAGACCAAATGTTAGGGAATTGGACAATGGCTGTGAGGCCTTTGCGAGCTACTTTGCAGAAAAAGTCCTGTCACTCTGCCATGACCTTCATATGGCAGTTGAGACAGTAAGTGAACTCGAGGCTCCGTGCACGTCTTCTAGTCAGGTTATGGATTATTTCAATCCATTCAGCCTGGAGGAAGTTGACAAACTGATCTTAACTGTACACCATACCACGTGCTGCCTTGACCTGTGCCTATCATGGCTAAGTAAAGCTGGCCGTGATGGGTTTCGAGAAGCCCTAAGGGAGATTATCAACAAGTTCCTTTTGGAGGGACAGTTCCCTAGGGCATTCAAGGAAGCTGTGGTTCATCCCCTCCTGAAAAAGCCATCTGGATTTGGCTGAATTGACTAATTACTGGCCAGTCTCCAATCTGCCCTATTTGGGCAAAATAATTGAGAGGGCCATGGCAATTCAGCTACAGAGCAATCCTTTCCAGTCCAGTTTTCACCCAGGCCACTGGATGGAGATGGCACTGGTCGCCCTCATGGATGACCTCCAGAGGCATCTGGATCAGGGTGGATTGGCAGTGATGTTGCTATTGGACCTGGTGGCGTCATTTGACATGGTTGACCATCAGTTACTATACTGATCCACCGCCTTGCCAACACTGGAGTCCAGGGGCCTGCCTTACAATGGCTGGCTTCCTTCCTTCAGGGTCAGGGACAAAGGGTGGTGCTAGGGGAGCAGCTATCCCAAAGGCACCCACTGATTTCTGGAGTGCCTCAAGGGGCGGTGCTGTCCCCAATGTTATTTAACATCTACATGCGCCCCCTTGTCCAGATTGCCCAGGTCGGCTGGAGGCATGGGCTGGGATGTCACCAGTATGCGGATGACACCCAGCTCTATCTGTTGTTGGGCAGCCAGTCTGACTCTACACCGGAAAACCGGGCGTTGCAAGCTGTGGCAGGTTGGCTCAGACTGAGCTAACTGAAATTGAATCCGATAAAAACAGAGGTCCTGTGCCTGAACCAGGGCGGCCTGAGGGTAGGGATCCTACTTCTGACCTTCGATGGGGCACCATTGGTGCCAGTGCCAAAGGTTAGGAGCTTCAGAGTGCTCCTGGATGCCTCACTAACAATGAAGGTCCAGGCAGCAGCCACTGCCAAATCAGCCTTTTACCACCTCCAGCTGATTAGGCAGTTGGTTCCCTTCCTCGAAAGCAATGACTTGGCAACAGTGATCCATGTGATGGTCACCTTGAGATTGGACTACTGTAATGCTCCCTACATGGGGCTGCCCTTGACCCAAATCCAGAAGCTACAGCTAGTGCAAAATGCTGCGGCCAGGCTTCTGATGGGCCTCCCTATGCAGGAGCACATCCAGCCTGTGTTGAAAGTACTATACTGGCTGCCTATAGCATACTGAATTCACTTCAAGGAGCTGGTACTTACCTTTAAAGCCCTTTAAGGTTAGGGGCCCACATACCTGAGTGAACGCCTTTCCCCACACGTTCCCCAGAGAGCACTGCACTCAGGGTCACAAAATCGATTGGCCTCCCAGGTCCTAAAGATGCCAGGCTGGCCACAAGCAGGGCCAGGGCCTTCTCAGTGGTGGCTCTGTACTGGTGGAATGAGCTCCCAGAAGAGATCAGGGCCCTCAGGACCTTTTACAGTTCCACAGGGCCTGCAAGCTCTTCCTCTAGGCCTTCAACTAAGGAGCCGCATCAAATAACTGAGAAGTGACAGTGCCCAGGGTCCTTGGCCTGTGCTGTTGCATAAATATAGAGACCAAGACGAGCCAACCACTAATATAGATCATCTGATTACAAGACTAGTATTGGTTCTGCCTTCTGCAAGCATTGTTATAAGTACCTGATCACTTACTAGCACTTTATGATAATGTAGAGTTTTATTATTTGTTTTAAGATGGTATATAATTTGTTTGCGATGGCAAACCTAAACAGTATGATAAAAAGCAGAGACATCACCTTGCCAACAAAAGTCCGCATGGTCAAAGCAATGGTATTCCCCATAGTAATGTATGGCTGCGAGAGTTGGACTATAAGGAAGGCCGAGCGCCGAAGAATAGATTCTTTTGAACTATGGTGCTGGAGAAGACTCTTGAGAGTCCCTTGGACTGCAAGGAGATCAAATCAGTCAATCCTAAAAGAAATCAACCCTGCCTGTTCCCTGGAAGGCCAGATCCTGAAGCTGAAGCTCAAATACTTTGGCCACCAAATGAGAAGGGAGCATTCACTGGAGAAGACTCTGATGCTGGGAAAGATTGAAGGTCAAAGAAGAAGGGGATGGCAAAGGATGAGATGGTTAGACAGTGTCATTGATGCAACGAACATGAAATTGAGCAAACTTCAGCGGACAGCGGAAGACAGGAGGGCCTGGCGTAATCTGGTCCATGGGGTCGCGAAGAGTCGGACTCGATTGTGCGACTGAACAACAACAAAAATAATTTGTTACCTATCTGCTTAATCTCTTTGTAAGCCACCCTGAGACCGCTCGGCGGGGAGGGCGGGGTATAAATTGAATACATAAATAATAAATAAATAAAGTTATTCACAGACTCTTTCATTTCTCAACAGTTTTCTGCACTGCATCCACAAGCATTTTTTCCCTTGTCCTCTTCTTCCATTGCTTCCTCAACTCCTTCTAGCATGAGCTGTGCCATGTAGAATCCCACAATGTCCATCACCTCGACTTTCATAGTCTCATGTTTTAAGAGATTAATTATGTTTCTATACTTTGTGGGAGGAGCTGCGGTGGCTCAAGTGGTTAAGACACTGAACTGCAGGCTGTGGAAGGTCAGTAGTTCAGCAGTTCAAGACCCGGGTGCCGCATGATGGGGTGAGCTCCTGTCTCTAGTTCCAGCTCCTGCCAACCTAGCAGTTCAAAAGCAAGAAATTGCAAGTAGATAAATAGGTACCGCTTCGGTGGGAAGGTAGCAGCGTTCCGTGCGCCTTGGTGTTTAGTCATGCCGGCCACGTGACCACGGAAACGTCTTCGGACAGCGCTGGCTCTTCGGCTTGGAAACGGAGATGAGCACCGCAACCCTAGAGTCGGATTCGACTGGCTTTCGAGCAAGGGAACCTTTACCTTTACCTTATACTTTGTGGAAGATTTCACCATATCACTTTTACTCTTAGGAACGAAGTCCTTAAAGTTCTTCATAACTAAACTGTTTCGCAAAGGAAGGCAACCACTAAGAAGGCCCGTCTTTGTGAAACTACTTTAAGAGCCCTCTGGAGGCCAGCCCTTGGGCATTCTAAGAAGAGCCTCATCAAAATCAGCTATAGGAAAGTTTTACAGTTGTATGGATTTTCTGAGGAAGCTGAAAGTTGGATCTGTGCCTTAAGCCCTTGCCAAGCGCTGAGCATTTATGAGGTGCTTCCTTTGTGTGGCATCTTCCATGCTAAAGGAGTTGGGAGCTGATCTTGAATCTACTTCAGTTGGAAGATGCCATTCCGACGCTTCAGATAACACCAGAAAGCATACTTCTTCACCTTAGGGACTCAACGAAAGGCGAAGATCCCCTACAAAATTTAACATCACATCTACTCACAGCAGCCTCACTCACCATCGCAGCCGCTTGGAAGTCAATGTGTAGCTGCAATAAAGAAGGCCAACACTATGCTGGGGATTATTAGGAAGGGAATTGATAACAAATCAGCCAGTATCATCATGCCCCTGTATAAATCATTGGTGCGACCTCATTTGGAATACTGTGTACAATTCTGGTCACCACATCTCAAAAAGGATATTATAGCATTGGAAAAAGTGCAGAGAAGGGCAACTAGAATGATAAAAGGGTTGGAACACCTTCCCTATGAAGAAAGGTTAAAACGCTTGGGGCTCTTTAGCTTGGAGAAACGACGGGTGAGAGGTGACATGATCGAGGTTTATAAGATTATGAATGGGATTGAGCAGGTTGAGAAAGGAGTACTTTTCTCCCTTTCTCACAATACAAGAACTCGTGGGCACTCTATGAAATTGCTGAGCAATCGGGTTAGAACAGATAAAAGGAAATTCTTCTTCACCCAAAGAGTGATTAACGTATGGAATTCACTGCCACAGGAGGTCGTGGCAGCTGCAAGCATGGACAGTTTCAAGAGGGAATTAGATAAACATATGGAGCAGAAGTCCACCAGTGGCTATTAGCCACAGGGTATAGATGGGAACTCTCAATCTGGGGCAGGTGATGCACTCTATTCTTGGTGCTGGAGGGGGCAGCAGTGGGAGGGCTTCTGGTGCCCTGGCCCCACTGCTGGACCTCCTGATGGCACCTGGTATATTTTGGCCGCTGTGTGACAGAGTGTTGGACTAGATGGGCCATTGGCCTGATTCAACATTGGCTTCTCTTATGTTCTTAAGTCAATCAAAACACCAATGATGGAGGAACGGAGAAACAAAATATGGGAATTTTTCATCACCGACAAAATAATCAACGTACTAGACACTTCTCAAACATCATCTTGTACAATGCGCTCCAGATTCGTAAAAACTTGGTTCCCATACTTACAATTCATGACAGAAAATGATCTCCTGCCACAAAATTCAAGCTTTGCATCCTGGCTTCACCTTTAACTGATCTCTACCCCTGAATTTCTGACAGCACAACACACTAACTGACCCCGAATATTCATGTTCATCTCCATACCAGTATATAGTACTCTCAGGCAATTCTCAAGTGACACATTCTTGTGACATTATGATTCCTTCTGTGCTGAAGCTTATGTAATTCTATATGTCCTGTTATTCTGATTCAAATCTGCATTGCATGTTGTTTTGATGTTGAAATTCAATTGTTTGCATTCAAACTTAAATAATTTTTTTTTAAAAGAAAGAAGATGCCATTCCTGCATCATTCCTTTTGGGATCCATCTGAGGGCTTCAAACACAGCTGAAGCTCCTTCTACACTGCGAGCATTTATAACACTTCTTCCTGGCTAGGGTAAGATTTCTGTGTAAAGCTTTTTACAAGGATATATATTGTTTCTATGCTTTATGTGTTCTGTGGTTGTCCTTTAGCTGTGAAAGAGGGGAAGTGCTGTTTTCATGGGCTAAGCAGTTACATGGTTTATCCTTCTGTGGGTTTTTAGATATCTTCAAAAAGTGCTACTCCAATTCAATCTCTTTCCACACTCGAAGCACGGAAAAGGTTCCCTACACCCGTATGGGTTCTTTGATGCTGTTGAGGAAGGCCAGTTTGACTAAATCTTTTTCAACACTCTGAGCATTCAAAGGGTTACTCCCATGTCGGTTCCTTGATGCTGCTGAAGAGTGCAACTGTGACTGAATCTCTTCCCACACTCTGAGCATTCAAAAGTTTTCTCCTGTGTTTGGGTTCTCTGGTGCTGTTGAAGTTTGCTACTCAACATGAATTTTTTTCCACACGATTTATTTAACAGGTTTTACCCCTGCATGGGTGCTCTGATGCACTTGAAAAAGGCCACTATGAGGATTCAAAAAGTTTGTCCCCTATGTGGAGTTTTTTATGCAGTTGAAGACTGCCACTCTGATTGAATATCATTCCACACTTTTGAGTATTCAAAAGGTTTGTCTCCTGTGTGGGTTGATTGATGCTTTTAAATTATGCCACTGTGGCTGAATGTCTTTCCACACTAGGAGCATTCAAAAAGTTTGTCCCGTGTGGTTTTTTTGATGCTGTTGCAGAGTGTCACTTTGGCTAAATCTCTTTCCACACAATGAGCATTCGAAAGGTTTTTCCCCTGTGTGAGTTCTCTGATGCCGCTGAAGAGTAGAACTGTCAATGAATCTCTTTCCACACTCTGAGCATTCAAAAGGTTTCTCCCCTGTGTGGGTTCTTTTATGGAATTTAAGATGGCTACTCTGACTGAATCTCTTTCCACACTCTGAGCATTCAAAAGGTTTCTCCCCTGTGTGGGTTCTTTTATGGTCTTGAAGGTGGTTACTCCGACTGAATCTCTTCCCACACTCTGAGCAATCAAAAGGTTTCTCCCCTGTGTGGGTTCTTTTATGGTCTTGAAGGTGGTTACTCCGACTGAATCTCTTCCCACACTCTGAGCATTCAAAAGGTTTCTCCCCTGTGTGAGTTCTTTGATGATACTGAAGATAGCGACTTGTACTGAATCTCTTTCCACACTCTGAGCATTCTAAAGATTTATCCTCTGTGTGGGTTCTTTGATGATACTGAAGATAACGACTCCTAGTGAATCTCTTTCCACACTCTGAGCATTCAAAATGTTTCTCCCTTGTGTGGGTTATTATATGGTCTTGAAGATGGCTATTCCGACTGAATCTCTTTCTACACTCTGAACATTCAAAAGGTTTGTCCCCTGTGTGGGATTTCTGATGATATTGAAGACTTCCACTTGCACTGAATGTCTTTCCACACTCTGAACATTCAAATGGTTTCTCCCCTGTGTGGGTTCTTTGATGATATTGAAGACTGCCACTCCCACTGAATCTCTTTCCACACTCTGAACATTCAAAAGGTTTATCCCCTGTGTGGGTTCTTTGATGATACTGAAGATAGAAACTCTTACTGAATCTCTTTCCGCACTCTGAGCATTCAAAAGATTTATCCTCTGTATGAATTCTTTGATGATATTGAAGATAGCGACTTGTACTGAATCTCTTTCCACACTCTGAGCATTCAAAAGGCTTTTCCCTTGTGTGGGTTTTTTATGCTCTTGAAGATGGCTATTCTGACTGAATTTCTTTCCACATTCTGAACATTCAAAAGGTTTGTCCCCTGTGTGGGTTCTTTGATGATATTTAAGATGACTACGCGTATTGAATCTTTTTCTACACACGGAGCATTCAAACGGTTTATCCCCTGTGTGGGTTCTTTTATGCACTTGAAGACTGCCATTATATCTGAATCTCTTACCACACTCTGAGCAGTCAAAAGGTTTCTCCCTTATATGGGTTCTTATATGCTCTTGAAGATCGCTACTCTGACTGAATCGCTTTCCACTCTCTGAATATTCAAGAGGTTTGTCCCCTCTGTGGGTTCTTTGATGACACTGAAGACTGCCACTCTGCCTGAATTGCTTTCCACACTCTGCGCATTCAAAAGGCTTTTCCCTTGTGTGGGTTTTTTTATGCTCTTGAAGATGGCTACTCTGACTGAATTTCTTTCCGCATTCTGAACATTCAAAAGGTTTGTCTCCTGTGTGTGCTCTTTGATGATATTTAAGATGGCTATGTGTATTGAATCTTTTTCCACACTCGGAGCATTCAAATGGTTTATCCCCTGTGTGGGTTCTTTTATGCACTTGAAGACTGCCACTATATCTGAATCTCTTACCACACTCAGAGCATTCATATGGCTTATCCCCTGTATGGGTTCTCTGATGCCGTTGAAGAGTACCACTCTGACTGAATCTCTTTCCACACTCTGAGCATTCAAACGGTTTCTCCTCTGTGTGGTTTCTTATATGATCTTGAAGACTGCTACTCAGACTGAATCGCTTTCCACTCTCTGAATATTCAAGAGTTTTGTCCCCTGTGTGGGTTCTTTGATGATATTGAAGATAGCGACTTGTACTGAATCTCTTTCCACACTCTGTGCATTCAAAAGCTATTTCCCTTGTGTGGGTTTTTTTATGCTCTTGAAGATGGCTACTCTGACTGAATTTCTTTCCACATTCTGAACATTCAAAAGGTTTGTCCCCTGTGTGGGTTCTTTGATGATATTTAAGATGGCTACGTGTATTGAATCTTTTTCTACACTCGGAGCATTCAAATGGTTTATCCCCTGTGTGGGTTCTTTTATGCACTTGAAGACTGCCACTGTATCTGAATCTCTTTCCACACTCTGAGCAGTCAAAAGGTTTCTCCCTTGTGTGGGTTCTTTGATGATATTGAAGACTGCCACTCTGACTGAAACGTTTCCCACACTCTGAGCATTCAAAAGCTTTCTCTCGTCTTTGTATTCTTTGGTTTACAAGAAGCAGTGATCTATATTTGAAGTACTTTCCAGACTGAATGGATTTATTTATCTTCATTATATCGTGCTTTGGAAAATGTATACTACGCTTTCGTCCATCTCTCTTCACAAGACAACGGTGGTCTTTCTTTCTCTTAGGGCTGCCTTGATTCCAGATGATTCTTTTCAAGTCTTCATTATTAACTTTATCTGGCAATTGTGGATGAAGTTCCTCACCCTCCTCATTCCTCTGATTGTCCTCTGTTGGAATAAGGAGAGGGATAGCATTAGGACATGGGAGAGCAAGTAAGGCCAAAGGCTGTAGTAGGAAAGGATTGACGGCCCTTTGGCCTCTTCCAGCTTGGATGACATTAACTAACCCCACACCTTTCCCCAGAATATCCAGGGTTAAGGACAGAACAGCTTTTCAGGAACCACAGCTGAGACATAGCTGAGAAGGAGCTTCCAAAACTCCAGATTCCCGGCACCAGAAGGCCTCCCTCCTGTCCTGCCCAGCAGGCTTTATAATTCTACTGAACTAATTGCCGATTAAAAGTGAAGCAGAAAAGTCCCATGGTTATTCCTTGCCTATTCCCTTGACATCACCCTGAAGGATCCCCACTCTCACCCAGCCCACTTGGGAAGGAAATCCTCTTTTGAGACCCTCCTGTGGAACTTTCCAGCCTTGACACAGAGAGTACTCCATCTTTCTGTGTTATACCTCTGAGGATGCCAGTCACAGCTACTGGTGAAACGTCAGGTCCTACAATGCCAAGACCATGGCCACACAACCCGGAAAATCTACAGCAACTAATAATTTCCAGTCTTTCTTTGGATGCAAGCTGTTGTCTGTCTCCACCATAGTCTCTCTTATAACTCTGGCTTCTTTCCCAGAGAGATAGAGAGAAAGTGATAATTCTTATATGGGGACAGACAAAAATTCTCCTGGACGGACAAGAAACAAGGTCAAGATAAAAGCCCCAAATCCCAACCAGTATAAGGGGGAGGGGTCATTTCCAGATCATATTCAGCGCGGATATTTGTAATACCATCTAGAGGAAGGGTGTGTTTTAAAACCTGGCAACAGAGAAATGAAGATCTGGCCCATTCCCGAGTCTTTCTGAGGGCCTTTCAACCTACCTTTGCCCCAGGCCAGGACACTTTCTTGGGCTCTGGTGATGGCCACAACACTGGCCTCAGCTTCCTCCAGGGAAGTAGCAGGACAGGAGTCAAAATGCCGTATTGCTGTTCAGTATTTTGATACAGGCCTCATCATGATGGCACTTTGGAACCCATGGAAGATCCTTACCCAGAGAGGCCACGCTCCCATAGTTCTCCAGCATGACTTCCCAGTAGAGAGCTCTTTGGTCTGGATCCAGCAGGGCCCACTCTGCCACGGTGAAATACACGGCCACCTCCTCAAAGGAAAATTGACACTGAAAGAACAAGTAGATTCCTTCATCAGAGATCTTGCCAGGCAGAGACTGCACACTGGAACGGAGTAGTCTGGGAGGGTACAGGATTGGCTTGGGTATAGGGAGTGTCATTCAGAAGCCCTCTCACCCAGACACCTTGTAGAAATTGCAGGAGCAAAAGCCCCCCTGGGAAAGGAAGGTGAGACCCCCCTACCTGGACTGGAGGTGCAGCAGCCATTTCCACCCCTCTGAAAGGAGAACAGCTCAACAGCATCTCTCCACTGCCTGTTAGTGAGACAAAAGGAGGAAGGAAGGGTGTTTTCCAAGACTTCCTATTCCAGTTGCTTATTTGTTCCCTGCTTCATGCATCCCCTTCCCAGGGGTGTGAAACCTCACCCTGTGTACACTCAATACATTTTTAACACTTTTGACTAAATTCTGGGAGAAGCAGAAGGGAAGCACCAGGCACCTATTATAAGCCGAAGGGATTATAAATCCTGCCAACGTATTTCAGACTTCTGTAAAATCTGTGTCAGGACTGGGAGGGAAGAAGGGGGTAGAAGAAGAAGAGAAGAAGAGATTGGATTTATACCCCGCCCTTCACTACCCAAAGGAGTCTCAGAGCAGCTTACAAACTCCTTTCCCTTCCCCTCCCCACAACAGACACCCTGTGAGGTGGGTGGGGCTGAGAGAGCTCTGACAGAAACTGCTCTTTTTCAAGAACAGCTCTTATCAGAACTACGGCTTGCCCAAGGTCATCCAGCCAAGTGCAAGTGGAGGAGTGGGGAATCAAACCCGGTTTTCCCAGATTAGAGTCTGCGCACTTAACCACTACACGAAACTGGTAGAAATGACATTGCATGACACATAACCGTCACATTTGGCCCAGAGGTGACTTGAGTGCATCTGGAGACTCCACGGTCATATGAATGAGTTTTCAGAGTGTTTCTTGGCACGCTAACATCACAACCAGGATTTCAGCCAGACGCAGCATCAACATGACACTACATCTGTTCTATGGCCCTACCAAAGCCCCTCTTTTAAGCTCCTGGGGGGTGCCAGCCAACCTCCGTGAATTCCTATTCCAGCATCCTCTGTCCTACAGCAGTCTTCCAGATGCCCCTAGAAACAAGGGCACAGAAGCCAGTTCCCCCCATTATTACTGGCCCCCAGAAAGTGTTTTCCCTAGCTCTGTTGCCCCGGAAGATGCAGGCTCTCTTTATTCACCGGGCTGAATAGGTCTCCCGAGAGTTTGGAGTCAGCATTTTAATTAACGCGAGGAATTGTCTTCCTTGATTTTTTTTTTAAATTAGCAGACACTGAGTTCCGCAAAGTGATTCTGCGTTGTGTGAAGAAGTGTTTAATTTTTCTTCCTGACCTGAAATCTCAGCCTATCAAATGAACTGGGTGACCCAAGCGTATCCAGGCACAAGGAGACCTTACCGAAGGAGAGGGTATCTTGGACAAGTTCCTGGGCCTCCGCTCTCTCCTCTTGCGCCAAGGAAGCTCCTTCCGCCTCAGGGAATGTCGCTTCTATCTTCAGGGATTTTCCACACACCTGAAAAAGCAGGGAGGGAAATGAATTAATTAATTAATTGACGTATCGCAGTTTGTGTGGTATGACCAAGAGAGCCTAAGGATAGTCTTAACAGCCAGACTGTTTTTTTAGCATTATGCACCATTAGGCGGTGAGCTAGACTTGTTTTTAAGGCAAGAGATATTTCAGAGGTGGTTTGCCATCCCCTGCCCCTGCGTCACGGCCCTGGTAAACACTAGAGGTCACCCATCCAAATACTAGCCAAGATTGAAAGCCAGAACATGGCTGCTTGCAAGAAGAAGAAGGAGGAGGAGGAAGAGATTGGATTTATACCCCGCCCTTCACTCGGATTTATACCTCGCCCTTCACTCTGCATCCGGTGCCCACCCACATCCCGGAGTAAACCGGATGTTGTAAGTGTCCATAGGATGCGCACCAATGCCAAATGGGGCATGCGCACAAACAAGACACCAACAGCAGCCCGCCCCCCCCCCAAACGACGCATGTGCACACACCAACAGCGCGGTTTGTGTGATCGCACTGCGTTGCTTTTTTGCCACGCTTCAGCATCGCGGTGTGATCGGAGCTAACAGCCGGAGCGTGTGATCGTGCTACCCTGCTTTGTTTTACTCCGGGGCAAACAGCCACGCCTCCCCCCTATGTTTTCTGGCCTGTATGACCGGGGCCTCAGTTTATTTAATAGTGTCTGATAACGGACACCTCTTGCTCTGAATTATTGCATCAAAATGTCTGTGCGGTTGCAATCTTGAGTATGCTGTTCAGCTGTGTGTCTCTGCAAGCTGCAAACCTACGAGGACGCAGCAGCAGCAGAACTGGAAGCAGAAGCAGAGGACAGCCAGTTCCACTGTGGGCCTGATAGGAGCCCTCCAAGGGCATGATCTGGTTCCTGAGGGCTCGGCAGCTTGTTATGACGCTCCCGGCAGGATAAAGGAAGTAGCTTGAGAGGCGTGCATCATTTTAGGGAGGACACTGTCCTGGTCCTCCCTTTGGACCATAACATTTTAACAGTGAGTACTAGCTGATTTTAATCGTTTGTTGTATTTTGACAAGCTGTAGAGTTTTGGCCAACTATTTTTTTGCTTTTGTTATCCACTCTTGGAGTGATACCGTTTTATTTGGTTTGGATAATGAACCTTGCCTTGTCTATTGAACTCAAGTGTGGAACCTGAGTCTGTGCACCTGGAGGAGGATCCTAAGCCTTAATTCTACTCTCATATTATGGTAGGCTTGCCAAGTCCCCCTGGGGGGCAGGTAAACCCCCGGCTGAGAGGCCTGTTACCCAACACCAGCAAATCGGGCCCCGGGAGGAACTCCACCCCCTTCCGGCACACGTCCCACATCACGCTGGCCATGTTGGGGGCGGGACGGTCTATGATTTGAGGGAAAACTCTATGGTTTTCCCTCAAATCCTAGTGGCCCTGCCCCCAACGTGCTGACATGATGACATCACTTCCGGGTGGTGTCATCGCGGCGACACGTGTGTAGAAACTCCCGCAACAGCACGGGACTCCCACGGGGTAAGCGATTTCGGACTTGGCAACCCTATATTATGGGAATAATTAACTTTCTTTTTTAGTTCTGGAATTATCTGAATATCATAATAAAGGTGAAGAAGATATTGATTATAGTTTCAATATTTTATTCTGTATTCCACTAGTATTTAGATAATTAGTAAGAATAAAATTTAGATTTAGACAAACACTTAAGACGATATTTAGCTTCTTACGTTGATTTAATTTTAGCATGGAAGTTCATTCGGCTGTTAAAGAGGTAATCTCTTTTACCGTTAATAGATTATCGCTAACTTTAGGAAAGTTCTTGTTTATTCTTTAAAGAGAGACTCTGCCCCCAAATTCTGAAATATTGGTGTTTTATTGTCTGCTTCTATATTTGAAATATGTAACACATTTGGTAATATTTCTGATTTTACTTGCATGTTAGAACTCATATTTGACAAACTTGATGAATCTATATTTTCCCCTACCCCCTCTGCCCTTCTATATCTCACCTTTTTTTTGGAGGAGATAATAAAAAAATTAAATTAAAACAAATACTAGCCAAGACTGATCCTTCTTAGCTTCTGAGATGCCATCTGGCTACCATGGGCTATCCAGGTCAGAAAGCAGCGAGGGAGATGGGTAAGAGATGGAATGGAATGGACCAAGGAATAGATCCTGCCCCACTCCTAGACTCTGCACCCTTCCATCAGCAGACCTGGTGAGTTATCTGGAGGGATCAGAAACTCTCTAGTAGAAGAGGCTGTAAAATCTCCCATTTGGATGATAAACACTTGGACAGATGTCTGGCAGGGAACCTTTAGGATAAGGCCAGATATCGTTGCTTGAATTGGACATATCTGGAGGGAATCCCCTCACCTGCTCTGCCTGCCTCTTCTCCTCGGCCTGGCTCAGGAGGAAACCTTCGGCCAGGGCCACCGCCTGGGAACTGGTCTCCGGCCCACATCCTCGGACCCAGCCCTGCATTTCCTGGGGCAGGATGGTCAGGAACTGCTCCAGGATCACCAGGTCCAGCATCTGCTTCTTGGTGTGTCTCTCCGGCTTCAGCCAGCGGTTGCAAAGTCCGTGGAGCTGGCTGCAGACCTCTCGGGGCCCATCGGCCTCATGGTAGCGGAACAGCCGGAAGCACTGAGAATGTATGTCTAAGGTCATGGCGTCCTTAGCCAGGGTCTCCAGAACAACTCTTTCCCAGAATTCAACACCACTCTTAGCTTGATGGAGAAGGGGGTCTTTGCTTGCTCTCTTGCCCGTTCCGGGTCCTCCTGGGTCCTGCTCTTCCATCTCCTGCCCCTTCTCTTAAGTCTCCTCCATCTGTGAAAAGACGCCTTTATTCACCTGGCTTCTCCCTGGGGGGGAAGGAGAGACACAGACAGTAACACGTCACAAGGAAAAATGAGAATGGAGATACACCACCAAACATCAGAAACCTTCATATGCTCAGGGGATGCGTGAAAATTGCCCTGGCGGATCAGAGCAAAATGGCTTCTTATGGTTTGGAGACCGTGTTTAATATCAACAAAATAAAGAAATCTTGCTATATTACTTACCAAGGTATTATAAATATGCTGCCTTGGTGTTTTTGGGAAAGTGAAGTGTCCCTGTTTGGCTTTTTAATGATGTTACAAGCTTAGCCTCTCATTTCTTATGGCTCTGTCTGTCTGCGGGGCTAATTCTTGAGGTAAACCAGAGCCCCCAAGGAAAAGAGGCACTGGTGACGCCTTTACTATTCCATGTCTCTCTTCAACAGGCCTGAAGTGTTAGGCAAGAACTCTGTCCAAGCACCCACCTGAGGGGGGCCCAACTCACCCTGTTAGAAGGGCCATTTTCCAGATTCCTGCCTGTTTGGGGAACAAGCCTAAACCCAGCATTTGAACAACTCTGGATGGCTACAGAGAGTTTCAAGAGATCATACCCACCGAAAGCCACACCAGTGCCCTTGCTAGTGTAGGGCAAATGTAAATCTGACACTGGCATACAATGGGATTGTGCCAGGGGTGTGGTTTACGTGTAGAATGGAGCTCATTCTACTTCCTGAAGCCCCTCCCGGTTAGGGCTCAAAGGCTGCTGAGATGAAGAGGAGCCGGGGGAGGCAAGAAACTCTGCCGAACAAGGTTAAGAACATAAGAGAAACCAATGTTGGATCAGGCCAATGGCCCATCCAGCCCAACACTCTGTCACACAGTGGCCAAAAATACCAGGTGCCATCAGGAGGTCCAGCAGTGGGGCCAGGACACTGGAAGCCCTCCCAAGCACCAAGAATACAGAGCATCCCTTGCCCCAGAGTCCCTATCTATACCTTGCGCCTAATAGCCGCTGATGGACCTCTGCTCCATATGTTTATCCAATTCCCTCTTGAAGCCATCCATGCTTGTAGCTGCCACCACCTCCTGTGGCAGTGAATTCCATATGTTAATCACTCTTTGGGTGAAGAAGGACTTCCTTTTACCCGTTCTAACCTGACTGCTCAGCAATTTCATGGAGTGCCCACGAGGTCTTGTATTGTGAGAAAGGGAGAAAAGTACTTCTTTCCCAGGCATAGTCTTGTACACCTCCGCCATGTCACCCCTCAGCCGTCATTTCTCCAAGCGAAAGAGCCCCAGGTGCTTTAACTTTTCTTCCTAGGGAAAGTGTCCCAACCCTTTTATCATTCTAGTTGCCCTTCTCTGCACTTTTCCTACTGCTATAATATCCCATTTAAGGCGTGGGGACCAGAACTGTACACAGTACTCCAAATGAGGTCGCATCGTCGATTTATAACAGGGGCGTGATGTCGTATTGTATGATTTTATTTGTTTTATACTGTCTTACTCTGTTTTAAACCTGGCATTTATCCCCTATTGTCAGCCGCCCTGAGCCTTCAGGGAGGGCAGGATATAAATCCAAATAAATAAATACTGGCTGATTGGTTTTCAATTCCATTCAGACTCCAGGTTGGGAAATTCCTGGAAATTTGGGGCTGGAGCTGGGGGAGGGGGAGCGTATAACAGCAGAGAGTCATCCCTCCAAAGCAGCCACTTTCTGCCCTCAAATTGATCACTGTAGTCTGGAGACCAGTTGTAATTCCAGGGGATCTCCAGGAACTACCTGGACACTGGAAACCCCACACTGGGGAAGAAGGCAGGACCAGTCAAAACGCTTGGCATTCCGACCACCCAATCCACATGAAGGAGTCATCCCTTTTGATCCCACTGGGATCATAAGAACATAAGAGAAGCCAAAGTTGAATCAGGCCAATGGCCCATCTAGTCCAACACTCCGTCACACAGCGGCCAAAATATACTAGGTGCCCTCAGGAGGTCCAGCAGTGGGGCCAGGACACTAGAAGCCCTCCCACTGCTGCCCCCTCCAGCCCCAAGAATAGAGTGCATCACCTGCCCCAGACTGAGAGTTCCCATCTATACCCTGTGGCTAATAGCCACTGATGGACTTCTGCTCCAGATGTTTATCTAATTCCCTCTTGAAACTGTCCATGCTTGTAGCTGCCACCACCTCCTGTGGCAGTGAATTCCATATGTTAATCACTCTTTGGGTGAAGAAGTACTTCCTTTTATCTGTTCTAACCCGACTGCTCAGCAATTTCATGGAGTGCCCACGAGTTCTTGTATTGTGAGAAAGGGAGAAAAGGACTTCTTTCTCAACCTGCTCAATCCCATTCATAATCTTATAAACCTCGATCATGTCACCCCTCAGCCGTCGTTTCTCCAAGCTAAAGAGCCCCAAGCGTTTTAACCTTTCTTCGTAGGGAAGGTGTTCCAAGCCTTTTATCATTCTAGTTGCCCTTCTCTGCACTTTTTCCAATGCTATAATATCCTTTTTGAGAAGTGGTGACCAGAACTGTACACAGTATTCCAAATGAGGTCGCACCAATGATTTATATAGGGGCATTATGATACTGGCTGATTTGTTTTCAATTCCGTTCCTAATAATCCCCAGCATAGTGTTGGCTTTCTTTACTGCAGTCACACACTGTCTAGATGTTTTCATTGAGTTATCTACTACGACTCCAAGATCTCTCTCTTCGTCAGTCTCTGCCAGTTCAGACCCCATCAACGTGTATTTATATTTAGGATTTTTGGCTCCAATGTGCATCACCTTGCACTTGGCCACATTGAACCCCATTTGCCACGTTGACGCCCACTCACCCATCCTCGACAGATCCCTTTGGACTGCCTCAGAATCCTCCCTGGTTTCCACCACCTTGAACAACTTCGTGTCATCTGCAAATTCAGCCACTCCACTGCTTACTCCCAATTCCAAATCGTTAATAAACAAGTTAAAAAGCATCGGACTGAGTACTGATCCCTGTGGTACCCCACTTCCTTTCTGGCTCTCCTAGCCACCAAAAGTAAGAGTTGTGTATTCTTGCTGGCTTTCTCCTCAGCAAGACCTGAACCCAGGCCTCCTGGGATGGTACCCTTGTGTTCCTCCTTGTTGCGTTGCTCATGGGTCAGCACCTTTCTCGCCTGGCAAAAGGATGTGGTTCCTCCCACCCAAACCCCAGTGCAGGAGGGAGAATTTGGCATTGCGTTCCAGCTGCCTCTGACAAATGAGCTGTGGAGTGAGGGGTTTGGGGATATGTGGTTGGAACATCCCCTGTTCTCTCCCGGTGCATGCAGTCGGCAAAACACTGCTGCAGGTGGGTACTCGAACTCACATCTGTGACACTCGCTGGTGTGTTTACATCGCTCATGCCACAGTCCTCACCCAGGATGTACACTTTCCCTATGAAGAAAGGTTAAAACGCTTGGAGCTCTTTAGCTTGGAGAAACGACAGCTGAGGGGTGACATGATCGGGGTTTATAAGATTATGAATGGGATAGAGCAGGTTGAGAAAGAAGTACTTTTCTCCCTTTCTCACAATACAAGGACTCGTGGGCACTCCATGAAATTGCTGAGCTGTCCGGTTAGAACAGATAAAAGGAAGTACTTCACCCAAAGAGTGATTCACACATGGAATTCACTGCCACAGGAAGTGGTGGCAGCTACAAGCATGGACAGTTTCAAGAGGGAATTAGATAAACATATGGAGCAGAAGTCCAACAGTGGCTATTAGCCACAGGGTATAGATGGGAACTCTCAGTCTGGGGCAAGGGATGCTCTGTATTCTTGGTGCTGGAGGGGGCAGCAGTGGGAGGGCTTCTAGTGTCTTGGCCCCACTGCTGGACCTCCTGATGGCACCTGGTATTTTTGGCCGCTGTGTGACAGCGTGTTGGACTAGATGGGCCATTGGCCTGATCCAGCATTGGCTTCTCCTATGTTATGTTCTTATGGTCATGTGCCATTTGTTCCTCCTGGCCCCCTGTCTCTGGGAGGCTGAGACCAGGGGGTGTGGCCACATCAGATGCCCCACCCCTCTCTGCCAGCCAGAAGGGAGTCACTTCCTGTTTGTGCTTGGTGAGCACCGGTGCTGCTTCCATAATCTTCCCTGGCATCGCTAGTCTTTCAACCACACCCTTCTTTACAGTTTTCTACTCCTCCGCTGGGCAGGCCTGGGACACCAGCCAGCAGCCCGGGCCCCACACTGGGCCCACATCGGGGTCTTAGGATGGCGCTGCGGTTGATTCCAGTGCAGGCAGGAGTTCCCTTCCCCCCATGCCCCCTTTTTGACTCCTCCAACCAAAAGGAAGGCCAGCTCCTTTGGGTTTTTTGCACATTAAAAGGACCGGCAACAGAATGACAGATTCATCCATTTAACTTTTCTTCTACTGAAAGCAATTGATTGGCACCTGCCTCCCCCCCAAAAAAAACAACCAAATTCCGCTTACACCATGGGACAAACCTGGTGCCTGACAGGGTTGTCAACCTCCAGGCGGGACCTGAAGTTCTCCCAAGATTACACCCGACTTCCAGTTTCCCCTGGAGAAAATGGCTGCATTTGGGGGGGGAAGGACTCTATGGCCTGGCTCTCAGCCGAGGTCCCGTCCCCCCGACACAAACTGGGCCTTTCCCAGAATGCACCCCCACCCTATTGTTCAGCGATCTGGCATCCGGGAGTTGGCAACTGTACGGCAACCCTGGCTGAGAATGATCCCAGCCTTCCTCCGCCTTCCAAGATCTCCAAGCTTATCCCCCAACGACTTACTCCAAAGTAAAACTTCCCCGGGATCCGGCTACCAGCTTTGCTCTGCTGTTGCTGGTCTGCAGCTCTTCCAGTCCTCTTTCCCCTCCCTCCCAACTCCTCCCTTGGCTTCTCTAGCAAAGACACTCTGGGAGTTTGACCCTTGCAGTGCTGCAGAGGAAGGGAAAATGTTTCCCGTCCTCTCCGGGAGGAGGTGCAGCCAGGCCGCCGTCAGCAGCGCCCTATGAAGACCAAATGGGGCTACTCTGGAGCAGTGTTCCCTCTAAGCTGAGCCAGTGTGAGTTAGCTGACAGTTTCTTGGCCTCCGGCTCAGACGTTTTTGTCTTCGCTCAGGAAAGGACGGCTCCAAACCGAGAAATTACCCTCCAGAGAGGAACTGGTAGGAAAGCTTAATATAGGTAAAGTAAAGGTAAAGGTTCCCTTGCTCGAAAGCCAGTTGAATCCGACTCTAGGGTTGCGGTGCTCATCTCCGTTTCAAAGCCGAAGAGCCAGCGCTGTCCGAAGACGTTTCCGTGGTCATGTGGCCGGCATGACTAAACACCAAGGCGCACGGAACGCTGTTACCTTCCCACTGAAGCGGTACCTATTTATCTACTTGCAATTTCTTGCTTTCGAACTGCTAGGTTGGCAGGAGCTGGAACTAGAGATGGGAGCTCACCCCGTCATGCGGCACTCACGGGTCTTGAACTGCTGAACTACTGAGCTTCCACAGCCTGCAGTTCAGCGTCTTAACCACTTGAGCCACCGCAGCTCCTCAAAACTTAATATATTACACTTCAAAGAAAAGATGATAAGATTTTCCCAAAAAGATCGGAAAGAGTTTATAAATGGTATGAAAAGAATGTTTAACATCAACTCCAAGATTTGGAACACAATAGGTATTATTGTCACAAATGGTCCTAATATGTTATTAAATATATAATTATTATTTTTTTAAAGGAAGGGACGGCTCCGGAGCAGACTAATTTCTGCAGCAGCCAAATCGCTCGCTCTCAACTTCCAATGCCGCTAGAGCTCACCAAGAAGAATTTTTGCTCACAAGACTCCGCAGCTTAGACGGCGCAAATTGCAGCCAGTGTGTCCTTCTAAGCTGAGTTACTGTGAGCTAGCTGAGAGTTTTTTAAGCAGCTACAAGCATGGACAGCTTCAAGAGGGAATTAGATAAGCATATGAAGCTATTAGCCACAAGGCCGGCCCCAGGTGTCTGGGCGCCCTAGGCAGGACAGCCCGGGGCGCCCACCCCACCGGGATGCGAGGGCCCAGAAAAGCCAGGCTCAGACGTTTCCGTCTTCGCTCAGGAAGGGACGGCTCCGGAGCGGACTAATTTCTGCAGCAGCCAAATCGCCCGCTCTCAACTTTAACGCCACTAGAGCTCCCCAAGAAGAATTTTTGCTCGCAAGACTCCGCAGCTTAGCGGGAGCATTGCAGTCTGGAGTCAGTCCTCCGCCCCGGGACTGCGCCCCCGGGAGTCTCCAGCGCGGGTCGGCCGTCTCAGAAAAAGGATCCCCCGGTCGCCTTTTCCTATATTGCAGATCACACAAGGCAGCATCGCGCCTTCATAGGTAAAAGGTTCCCTTGCTTGAAAGCCAGTCGAATCCGACTCTAGGGTTGCAGTGCTCATCTCCGTTTCAAAGCCGAAGAGCCAGCGCTGTCCGAAGACGTTTCCGTGGTCATGTGGCTGGCATGGCTAAACACCAAGGCGCACAGAACGCTGTTACCTTCCCACCGAAGTGGTACCTATTTATCTACTTGCAATTTCTTGCTTTCGAACTGCTCGGTTGGCAGGAGCTGGAACTAGAGACGGGAGCTCACCCCGTCATGCGGCACTCTCGGGTCTCGAACTGCTGAACTAGTGACCTTCCACACAGCCTGCAGTTCAGCGTCTTAACCACTTGAGCCACCGCAGCTCCGTCGCGCCTTCATACCTGCGCCTTATTAATATGCAACACAGTCCGAGAAAGCAGACAAAGAGGCTCTGCCACAAGGGATGTACTAAAAGGAAGGACAGGATTGCCCATTGGAAACAATGGGAAAGACTTGAAGGCCCGTTGGAAATAACGGGAGCCAGGAATGCCAATTGTACATCCCCCGCCAGTGTTTCCAATGAACATAAGAACATAAGAACGGGCAATGGGCAATCCTGTCCTGCCTTTTAGTACATCCCCCGCCACAATCCGGGATTCGGTCACAGCCGGCGAAAGAGCAAAGGCGGGGGAGAAAGGTAAAAGTCGGATCTACATGGATCCTCATGAATTCATATGATTTCTACATTGAAATGACCCAGAGCCCAAAGGCGGCGCCCGAACCTGCCGCTCACCCTCCGCCCCCCCCCGTCCTGGGAATCTCCTTTTGCAACCCTGCATTTCCCTCTCCTCCCCCTCCCCTCCCCTAGGGGACCTCCCCCCAAATGCATTTTCCGCTCACCCGATCCTGCGCTTGGGGCGATGCAGGCACCGAGACCCCCCCCCTTCTCCCATGTCTGGGGGTGGGGGGAGAAGAGAGGCTCGGGTGGGAAGTGACGCGCCGCCCGCCCCCTCCATCCTCTCCAGGAGCGCAGACGCGTCGTCGCCCCCTTTCCTCCCTCCCCTGCGAGAAGCCAAGCGGGCGGTGCCGGAAAGGGGGGAGCCCTTCGCGGGCGACGCACCTCCCTGGCTGAGACCCCCCACCCCCCTTTCCCGCAATCCCTGCCCGCCCCCTCTGCAGATCTCCCACCCCCCACCCCGCCCCCGTTTCCAGCAGCCGGACTTTGATTCTCGGTGCAAAGTCAAGGAGGTAAAAAAACATGCATCGAGGGGAGGGACGGGTCGAATTTGGGGAGACCGGGAGGGGCTTGGCCGGAGGAAGAGGAGCCCCCCCCAGCCACGGAGGCGATCCTTGCAAGGGGATGGGAGGGGGGAGGCCGGGGAAAGCCCCTCCCTCTCCTGAAGGGCCCTGCAGCCGCCCCGTCCGCAGCACCGACGGGGGGGGGTCTCCCCCTTCGCTTCTCTCTGCAAAGCCAGGAGGGTCCCCCGCAGCACCTTCCTCGGGGCGGAGAGTTCAGGCGCCTTCCCTTTGCATGTGGATGTGATGGGCTCCTTTCCAGGGTGGGGGCGGGTGGGGGGCAGTGTTCCCCCTAAGCGGAGTCAGTGTGAGCTAGCTCACCGTTTTCTAGCCTCCAGCTCACACATTTTTGTCTTAGCTCAGGGAGGATGCTTCCAGAGCACACTTAATGTATGCAGTTGCCAGATCGCTCCCTCACAACTTTAATGCCAGTAGGTCACCAAGTAGAATTTTTGCTCACAAGACTTCCACGGCTTAGAGGGAACTCTGGTGGGTGGACCAAGAGACTCCCTTTCTCCCTCGAAGGGAAGGGGGGCTTTGTCTCTTCCTAGGAAAGTTTCCCCAGATACATATCAGGAGAAACTTCCGGACTGTAAGAGTGGTTGAGCAGTGGAACAGTCTGCCTCAGGAGCAGGGCCGGCCCCAGGTGTCTGGGCGCCCTAGGCAGGACAGCCTGGGGCGCCCACCCCACTGGGGATGCCAACCTCCCGGTGGGGCCTGGAGATGGCCCAGCACCGTTGTCTTGGGCGCCTGGCAGCTGCGAGGCGCCCAGGAGAGCCGGGGAAGGGGCGGGGTTAGAATGCCCGCCCCTTCCCTCCCAGCAGCAGCGCAGCTCTCCTGTCGGCGCTGGGCGGGAAAGGGGGCTTTTCACGGGGGGCGGGGGGCATTTTGGCGCCCCTGCAGGGCCGGCGCCCTAGGCGGGCGAGCCAGCCCTGCTCGGGAGGTGGCACTGGTGGATGCTCCTTCCCTGGACGTTTTCAAGCGGAGGCTGGACGACCATTCTTTTGGGTATGTTGTAGGTATGTTGTATGGCTGTCTTTCGGCTATGCTCCTGCAGAGTGCAGGGGGTTGGACTAGATGACCTTGTAAGGTCCCTTCCAACTTTAACATTCTACGAATCACATACACTCCCACACACAATTATAAGGACAACCCGCCCCCAAGTTGTTTGTCCACAATTGGCTGCTGTACCTTGGAACTTTTACTCCCTTCTCTGATGAAGGGAGTGAGAGTCCAGGAGCGCTTTAAAGACTTAACAAAAATTGGAGGCTGGGGAGTTTTCACTGCTGACTTCTTCGGATACAGCTAAAAACTCGGGCCTGTATCCTGCCCGGGGCCAGGTGCTTTTTGTCAGGAGGTCAACCCAGGATCTCACACCCTTGCCTCAGGGGAAACGACAGTAACGCTGGGAAAACCGCAGGAAAAAAGGAAGACCCATGCTCCCTGTTACTGTAAGCTGTGAAGTCCTGTGAGCAAAATTCTACTCTCTGAGCTGCCGGCATTGTGAGCGAGCGATTCGGCGGCTGCAGAAATTAGTGCGCTCTGGAGCCGTCCCTTCCTGAGCGAAGACAAAAACCTGTGAGCTGGAGGCTAAAAAACTGTGAGCTGGCTCACACTAACTCAGCTTAGGGGGAACACTGGGCCCAACATGAGATGGATTGCCTCCCTAAAGGAAACCCTGGACCTCAGTCTGCAAGATCTGGGCAAGGCTGTGAAGGAGAGGGGACATTTCGGAGGTGATTAATTCATTCCTAATCTGGATTGCCCGGACTAGCTCGATCTTGTCTGATCCCAGAAACCAAGGAGGGTTGGCTGTAGTTAAGGTTCCGACGGGAGACCACCAAGGGAGCCAGTTTGGTGTAGTGGTTAAGGGCGCAGACTCTAATCTGGGAGAACCAGGTTTGATTCCCCACTCCTCCACATGCAGCCTGCTGGATGACCTTGGGCAAGCCATAGTTCTGTCAGAGCTGTTCTCTCAAAGGCAGTTCTCGAGAGAGCTCTCTCTCAGCCCCACCTACCTCACAGGGTGTCTGTGGTGGGGAGGGGAAGGGAAAGGAGTTTGTAAGCCGCTCTGAGACTCCCGAGTGAAGGGCAGGATATAAATCCAATCTCTTCTCTCTTCTCTTCTTCATCTTCCCAGAGCCAGAGAATGGCAGAGTAGGAGCTGTGATCTTGGCCAGACGACCCGGAAAATCTACAGCAGCTAATGATTTAGAATACACATAACAAGGACAATCAAAATATTCATTAACATATGTATTTCAAGGGTAAAACATACTTGTAATAGTCAGCAATATTTTCTCTCCATCTTGATAAGACTGTAATAATTGCAGCTACATCAACAAATATTTAATGGACTCTATAAACTAGTTAACTTGAAATCAAGAAGAAGGAGAGAAGAGACTGAATTTATACCCCACCCTTCACTACCCAAAGGAGTCTCAGAGCAGGGCTTACAAACTCCTTTCCCTTCCCCTCCCCACAACAGACACCCTGTGAGGTAGGTGGGGCTGAGAGAGCTCTTGACAGAAACTGCTCTTTTTCAAGAACAGCTGTGCCAGAGCTTGTGACTGACCCAAAGTCACATCAGCAGGTGCAAGTGGAGGAGTGGGGAATCAAACCTGGTTCTCCCAGATCGGAGTCCGCGCACTTAACCACTACACCAAACTGGCTCTCTGTTTAATCTTCAGACATTAAATATCAAATGTTAGATGTTCATTCTTAGCATAATGATATATTGATTCTTAAATGCTTGTGAATTATTTACATATCATTTATACTGTGATTGCCACAATTAAACTATAATCAAAAGAAGCAAGCAATATGATGCAACTAAATATGCATCAAAAACTGATTATATATATAAGACTAGGAAGGGAAGCCCGTTGTGGAACCGAGACAACGGGCGCTAGACAGGCCCCTTCCCGCGAAGAAGGTGCTGGAGGCAGGCGTATCTGGCGGCCATTGGGGAAGGAGCTCACCCGCCGTCCCCAGCCTTCGCTGTCCCTCTCGCTGAGACTCCGTCTCTCCGGGGCTGCAACGTCCCCCTGGCACTGGCCCTGCCTCGCTCCCCGGCCAGCACCGTCGGCTGGCATCGCAGCCTCCCTTCCCTGGCTCCTGGTGGCGGTGTTCGCTCGTAGCGTTCGCCTCCGCCTCCCAGCCAATGGCACACCAGCAGTCTTGAGCGGCAGCTGGCGGGCCAATGGCAGCAGCAGGCAAGCAAGGCAGCCAGTGGCAAGGGACCCTGTCTCTGACTGACAGGTCCCTCAGCCAACTGATTCCGGCGCGCATTTTCACCATATAAGGTATGACGAAATCCTTTTATATATAAGGAAGGATGCTATATCATGAAATAATCATTATACTAGTTATATTAGCTATATTAACCAGTTAGCCAGTATATATAGCTCTGACAAAAACTATGTTCTTGGCTATGCTCCTGCAGAGTGCAGGGGTTGGACTAGATGACCTGCAAGGTCCCTTCCAACTCTAACATTCTGTGATTCTGTGTTAGAGTCCATAATGCAACATTTCAGTAGCTTCATAGAGATCAAAACCAGTATAAGTAATTTCTGTCCCTGGACAGGCACTTTCTGGCTGCATTTGAGGTCCTGCGTCTTCTCTCCACGGGACAATAGAAAGTTATTGTCTATTAAAAATATCATAATGTGATCATATATAACCACTGTCCCCTAACTGAGTTTTACTGTCCTTTTACTAGGTGGACAAATAAGGGATTGGGATGTGAATAAGGATCTGGGACCCAGCTTCAGCCTCCTTTTTATGAGATGGCTGAACAGCACTGGATACCCCAGAACACAGTCCTGTGCAGGGTTACTCCAGAGCAGTCCCATTGACCTGCGTAGGCATCACTGACAGCCAGTGTTCCCTCTAAGCTGAGTTAGTGTGAGCTAGCTCACAGTTCTTTAGCCTCCGGCTCACACATTTTTGTCTTAGCTCAGGAAGGATGGCTCCAGAGCAAACTAATTTATGCAGTAGCCAAATTGTTCATAAGAATGTAAGAGAAGCCAATGTTGGATCAGGCCCAGTGGCCCATCTAGTCCAACACTCTGTCACACAGCGGCCAAAATATACCAGGGGCCATCAGGAGGTCCAGCAGTGGGGCCAGGACTCTAGAAGCCCTCCCACTGCTGCCCCCACCCCAAGCACCAAGAATACAGAGCATCCCTTGCCCCAGAGTCCCTATTTATATCTTGTGGGCTAATAGCCACTGATGGACCTCTGCCCCATATGTTTAATTCCCTCTTGAAGTCATCCATGCTTGTAGCCACCACCACCTCCTGTGGCAGTGAATTCCATGTGTTAATCACCCTTTGACTGAAGAAGTACTTCCTTTTATCCTTTCTAACCTGCCCGCTCAGCAATTTCATTGAGTGCCCACACATTCTTGTGTTGTGAGAAAGGAAGAAACGTACCTCATTCTCTACTTGCTCTATCCCATGTATAATCTTATAAACCTCGATCATGTCACCTCTCAGCCGTCGTTTCTCCAAGCTAGAGCCCCAAGCGCTTTAACCTTTCTAGTGTTCCAACCCTTTTATCATTCTAGTTGCCCTTTTCTGCGCTTTTTCCAAAGCTATTAATATCCTTTTTAAGGTGTGGTGACCGGAACTGTACACAGTATTCCAAATGAGGTCGCACCATTGGTTTATCACTCACAACTTTGATGCCAGTAGCTCACAAAGGAGAATTTTTGCTCACAAGACTCCACAACTTAGAGGGAACATTGCTGACAGCAGCCTTTCCCGGGGGAGGGGGGATTTGCTCTGAAAGGGGAAAGAAAACAGGGAAAAAAACCTGCAGCTGAATCTTGGGGAAGGTTTCCTTAAAAGTTAGTCATTGGAAGATAAACGTTGAGATCTCAGAAGGGAGGAAGGTGGGGATCATTCTTGGCCACAGTCGTCATAGGGTTGCCAACTCCCAGATAGCAAATTCCTGGACATTTGGGGGTGCATTCTGGGAAAGGCCAATTTGGGGGATGGGGGATGGGAACAATGCCAGAGTCCTCCCTCCAATGGGATGGTTTTCTTCAGGGGAACTTTCCTCTGTCAGCTTGAGGTGGGTTGTAATTCTGGGAGAACCTCAGGTCCTCCTGGAGGATGAGAATCCTGTTACGCACCAGTTTTGTGCTGCGATATAAGCAGAATTTGGGAGGGGGGAAGGATAATGTCTTTCGGTACAAGAGAGGTTAAGTTATGAGAGCCAGTTTGCTGTAGAGGATAAATTTGCGGACTCTAATCTGGGAGAACCGGGTTTGATTCCCCCACTCCTCCACTTGCACCTGGCTGGATGACCTTGGGCAAGCCATAGTTCTGATAAGAGCTGTCCTTGAAAAAGAGCAGTTTCCGTCAGAGCTCTATCAGCCCCACCTACCTCCCAGGGTGTCTGTTGTGGGGAGGGGAAGGAAAGGAGTTTGTAAGCCGCTCTGAGACACCTTTGGGTAGTGAAGGGTGGGGTATAGATCCAATCTCTTCTCCTCCTTCTACCTCACAGGGTGTCTGTTGTGGGGAGGAGGGAAAGAGAGTTTGTAAGCCGCTCTGAGACACCTTTGGGTAGTGAAGGGCGGGGTATAAATCCAATCTCTTCTCCTCCTTCTACCTCACAGGGTGTCTGTTGTGGGGAGGGGAAGGGAAAGGAGTTTGTAAGCCGTTCTGAGACACTTTTGGGTAGTGAAGGGTGGGGTATAGATCCAATCTCTTCTCCTCCTTCTACCTCACAGGGTGTCTGTTGTGGGGAGGTGAAGGGAAAGGAGTTTGTAAGCCGCTCTGAGACACCTTTGGGTAGTGAAGGGCGGGGTATAAATCCAATCTCTTCTCCTTCTTCTGCCTCACAGGGTGTCTGTTGTGGGGAGGGGAAGGGAAAGGAGTTTGTCAGCCGCTCTGAGACACCTTTGGGTAGTGAAGGGCGGGGTATAAATCCAATCTCTTCTCCTTCTTCTGCCTCACAGGGTGTCTGTTGTGGGGAGGTGAAGGGAAAGGAGTTTGTAAGCCGCTCTGAGACACCTTTGGGTAGTGAAGGGCGGGGTATAAATCCAATCTCTTCTCCTTCTTCTACCTCACAGGGTGTCTGTTGTGGGGAGGGGAAGGGAAAGGAGTTTGTCAGCTGCTCTGAGACACCTTTGGGTAGTGAAGGGCGGGGTATAAATCCAATCTCTTCTCCTTCTTCTGCCTCACAGGGTGTCTGTTGTGGGGAGGGGAAGGGGAAGGAGTTTGTAAGCTGCTCTGAGACACCTTTGGGTAGTGAAGGGCGGGGTATAAATCCAATCTCTTCTCCTTCTTCTGCCTCACAGGGTGTCTGTTGTGGGGAGGGGAAGGGAAAGGAGTTTGTCAGCTGCTCTGAGACACCTTTGGGTAGTGAAGGGCGGGATATAAATCCAATCTCTTCTCCTTCTTCTACCTCACAGGGTGTCTGTTGTGGGGAGGGGAAGGGGAAGGAGTTTGTCAGCTGCTCTGAGACACCTTTGGGTAGTGAAGGGCGGGGTATAAATCCAATCTCTTCTCCTTCTTCTACCTCACAGGGTGTCTGTTGTGGGGAGGGGAAGGGAAAGGAGTTTGTCAGCCGCTCTGAGACACCTTTGGGTAGTGAAGGGTGGGGTATAAATCCAATCTCTTCTCCTTCTTCTGCCTCACAGGGTGTCTGTTGTGGGGAGGGGAAGGGAACGGAGTTTGTCAGCCGCTCTGAGACATCTTTGGGCAGTGAAGGGCGGTGTATAATTCCAATCTCTTCTCTTCTTCTTCTTCTATCAATCTAGATCAAGACGGGTGCCCATGTTAGTCTGTCTGTAGCAGAAGAAAAGAGAAAGAGTCCAGTAGGACCTGAAAAACTACGAAAATGTATTTGGTCCTTGAATGTGTTCAACATCATTATGCTGTACGCGAATTCACTGCTCACCCTCTGCCTGCATGCATGGATTAGTAATTTCCATTTCACTCTATCTGAAGAAGTGTAAAAAGGTAAAGGTAAAGGTTCCCTTGCTTGAAAGCCAGTTGAATCCGTCTCTAGGGTTGCGGTGCTCATCTCCGTTTCCAAGCTGAAGAGCCAGCGCTGTCCGAAGACGTTTCCGTGGACATGTGGCCGGCATGACTAAACACCAAGGCGCACGGGAACGCTGTTCCCTTCCCACCGAAGCGGTACCTATTTATCTCCTTGCAATTTCTTGCTTTCGAACTGCTAGGTTGGCAGGAGCTGGAACTAGAGACAGGAGCTCACCCCGTCATGCGGCATTCTCGGGTCTCGAACTTGCTGAACTACTGACCTTCCACAGCCTGCAGTTCAGTGTCTTAACCACTTGAGCCACCGCAGCTCCTCTGAAGAAGTGTACATGCACACAAAAGCTCATACCTTCAATAAATAAACTTTGTTGGTCTTAAAGGCGCCACTGGGCTCAAACTTTGTTCTAACAAGATTTGTAGTAGAGGGTGAGCTTTTGTGAGTCACTGCTCAGTTCCTCAGGTATTTTGGCATCTGAAGAAATCATTTGGAATACTGTGGCATCATTTGGAAAACTGTGTACCGTTCTGGTCGCCACACCTCAAAAAGGATACCGTAGCATTGGGAAAAGTGCAGAGAAGGGCAACTAGAATGATAAAAGGGTTGGAACACCTTCCCTATGAAGAAAGGTTAAAACGCTTGGGGCTCTTTCGCTTGGAGAAACGATGGCTGAGGGGTGACATGATCGAGGTTTATAAGATTATGAATGGGATTGAGCAGGTTGAGAAAGAAGTACTTTTCTCCCTTTCTCACACTACAAGAACTCGTGGGCACTCCATGAAATTGCTGAGCAGTCGGGTTAGAACAGATAAAAGGAAATACTTCTTCACCCAAAGAGTGATTAACATATGGAATTCACTGCCACAGGAGGTGGTGGCAGCTACAAGCATGGACAGTTTCCAGAGGGAATTAGATAAACATATGGAGCAGAGGTCCATCAGTGGCTATTAGCCACAAGGTATAGATAGGAACTCTCAGTCTGGGGCAGGTGCTGCACTCTATTCTTGGTGCTGGGGGCGGGCAGTGGGAGGGCTTCTGGTGTCCTGGCCCCACTGCTGGACCTCCTGATGGCACCTGGTATTTTTGGCCACTGTGTGACAGAGTGTTGGACTAGATGGGCCATTGGCCTGATTCAACATTGGCTTCTCTTATGTTCTTATGTTCCTACGTAAATGAGCAATGAGTCACGGAAGCTCATCCTCTACCAGTGATTTTGATAGACTTTAAGGTGCTACTGGGCTCTTGCTCTTTTCTAATGTATTGTCAGAAGGCAGCCATGAGCCTTATGTTGCCAAGTACACTGTATTCATTGTTTCTCATATTGTTTCCTGCTTCTGCGCTTGTGCTTAGTTGGCCAGCTGCAACTGTGGGAGAACTCCTTTCTGCCGCCTGTTATCAGGATGGCCTTGACGAAGAGGCTATGGAGCAGTTTCTCAGCCTAGGGAAAGTTTCCAGTCCTATGTGACTAGACGGGGGGGGGGGGAGTTCTCCCAGTCATTAAGTAACACCCCACCGGGAGTTTTCCTGCACGCACGCTAAGAATTCATTTGCTAGTTTGGCTTTTGCATCACACTATAATTGCACAAGGCCCGGCCTAGACAGGCATTCCTGACAATAATGTTATTACTGTGGGCAACATCCTTGTATTCCAATAAAGCTTCTCTTTCTTAAGAAGAATGCCTGGGCATATTTGCTATTGAGCCTGACATGTATGAATCTGACATTCAGTTGCTGGTCATTTTAATCTGCAAAACAAACACAAATCTAGTGCTGGAATATGAGGAGGACGGTCTGCAGAATTGAGCCAAGGAAGTGGGCACAGGCGATCAACTGCTAGAAGGAGCTGAAGCAGTGTTCCCTCTAAGCTGAGTGAGTGTGAGCTAGCTCACGGTTTTTTAGCCGCCAGATCACAGATTTTTGTCTTAGCTCAGGAAGCTCATTCTCCTGCCAACCTAGCAGTTCGAAAGAAAGAAATTGCAAGTAGATAAATAGGTACCACTTCGGTGAGAAGGTAACAGCGTTCCGTGCGCCTTGGTGTTTAGTCATGCCGGCCACATGACCATGGAAACGTCTTCGGACAGCGCTGGCTCTTCGGCTCTGAAACGGAGATGAGCACCGTAACCCTAGAGTCGGATTCGACTGGCTTTCGAGCAAGGGAACCTTTACCTTTACTTTACCAGGAAGGAGGGCTCCAGAGCAAACTAATGTACGCAGTTGCCAAATTGCTCGCTCACAAAGGAGAATTCTTGCTCACAAGACTCCACAGCTTTGACGGAGCATTGATTCTGAAGGGATTTGTTTTTGGGGGCCCTGAATTTCAGCTGGGAACAGAAAGTCATTTGAATGATCTTGTGGAGAAGAAACACAGAACTAGCTTTGGTTTGGGAGGCAAATGATAGAAGTTTAGAGTTGGGTGAGAGGCTCTTGAGGCGTAAAAGAAAACTGAGGGACCAAGACAGCTGTGGAAACAGCTTCCGTCAGAGCATTGACTTAAGTTGAGAGCCTGTAAATGGCCGAAGAAACATACATTTGTTCTTATTTCAGGCAGATATTTTGAGGGTCTTTGCCATTGACTGTGCGTGAGAGGACTCATATAGCAGAGCAAATATATAGGCGCTCTCAGTGTATAAGGTAGACTTCCGTTTTCAACTCTTCCTTCCGGTTTGGAATCGCTGTGGGGTGCTGTGTGAAATGCCCCCTCGTGTTTCCTTCAGTGATGCTGTTTTTCCTGCTGTTTTTCTCCCAGTGTGCAATCTCCCTCTGAGGGTTGTTTTTTTTCTTTAAAAAACCATTCTATTTGGAGCGCTATTTCACTGAAATGGGACTGCAAATCAGCACCATAGCGACCCCATTGAGACGCCTGGACTCCATTGAGATACACTGACATACATGCAATCTCAGTTGTTGTCACCGGGAAACAAGGAGGACAGACGTAGCTGATTGGACGGCGTGTTTAAGTGGGAGAGATCAGGGACATCAGTTATTGGTGAGATAGAATGTTACTAACCCGTCCATGCCCATATGCGAGTGAGGGGAAAGTGAGTGGTTTCCAGGTGATTCAGAGGTACAGATTTTGGGGAGACTGTTACCACCTGGAGAGAAGAGCACAGAAGTTGCTCATTGGACAGCAGGTTTGGGTGGGAGATCAGGGCATCAGTGATTGGTGAGACCAGGCCTGTAGCCAGGATTTTTTGGTTTGTGGGGCATTTTTTTCCCTTGTGGGGCAGCCATTGTGTATGTCCATACATAACTGTACAAGGCTGTCTGGCCTGTGTAGCTATATCTATATCTATATATATGAGCTAGAAAGAGATTATACTGAAAGTATAAGCCTGTCAGAGTGGAGTTTGGAGTTTGAGAGACTGTTTGTAGCATCAAGCTTTGCCAGTTATATTTACAAGTTCCTTTAGTCAGCAGCTGTTCAAAATAACCAGAAACCTATTTTGTTCTTTATTAAATAAATCAATTTTTGTTTAAGCGTATCCCAGAAATCAGTAAGTACTTCCTCAGGGCCACATAGTCCTCTGAAGTGCCCAGACTCCAGGTCATACTACCCAAAGAGAGAGAATTGGAATTTTTAATTCCTGGTGGCAGAAGAAAACTACCAAGTTTATGTACACCAAGAGTGTTTAAAGGCAAACCCATTTCCCCTACAAGCAAGGACATCACAGCCACCATGTGGCTTTTAGATGCGGAATGTCTATAAAATCCCTTCTTGCTCTCTAAAGCTGTCTTCCGGTTGTTGAACCCAGTCACTGTAAATACATTGTCCCATTTGCTCGGTTTTGCAAACTTTCTGCAAGGGAAGCAGAAAGCTCTTGTCAGTCCTGATTGAGCATTCGAGCCATGGGCTGCCAGAATACCATCTGCTGCTAAAACTGTGCTCCGTGTTTCCAAATTTTGTTTCAGGGTATGCCGGAAGCCTAGGCTGGGAAGGATTCACTTTGTCAAGTCCCGGAGTAATTGTTGGCTCTCTCTGCTGACGACACCCTTCCAGATGAAGTTGAGGGCTCCTCCTCTGCAAGGTTGGTTGTTGACTCCTCTGCAGGACCGGGCCTGGAATCGGGTGGGTACCTGTTCTGTCGTGGGTACCTGTCCAGATTGTCTGGGTCTACCACACCTAGTGATGTACCTGTCCATTTCCTGATAATCATAAAGTATAGAGGCTGTTAATCAATGATCAGAGGAAGGAAACAGAGAAGAAGGAAGAAGAAGAAGAAGAAGAAGAAGAAGAAGAAGAAGAAGAAGAAGAAGAAGAAGAAGAAGAAGAAGAAGAAGAAGAAGAAGAGGAGGAGGAGGAGGAGGAGGAGGAGATTGGATTTATACCCCACCCTTCACTACTTGAAGGAGTCTCAGAGCGGCTTCCAAACTCCTTTCCCTTCCCCTCCTCACAACAGACACCCTGTGAGATAGGTGGGGCTGAGAGAGCTCTGGCAGAAACTGCTCTTTTTCAAGGACAGCTCTTATCAGAACTATGGCTTGCCCAAGGTCATCCAACAGGTGCAAGTGGAGGAGTGGGGAATCAAACCTAGTTCTCCCAGATTAGAGTCCACGCACTTAACCACTACACCAAACTGGCTCTGTGCACCCCCACCCCCCAAACAGTAAGTGAACCTGAAAACGGGACGGACGGACAGACCAGAGCAGCAGACCCATTACAATATGTTGTTGAAGGCTTTCACGGCCGGAGATCATTTAATTGTTGTAGATTTACTGGGCTGTATGGCTGTGGTCTTGGCGTTGTAGAACCGGACGTTGCGCCAGCAGCTGTGACTGGCATCCTCAGAGATATAACACAGAAAGACTGAGTGCCCTCTGTGTCAAGGTGAGAAGGAAAATGGTAGGCAGGTGATTTATCTCTACTCAGGAAGGTGGGGTAGGGCTGAGTCATTATCTTGTAGGAGTTCCCCAGGTTATGAACATGCTAATGGAGGAGCTTTCCTGAGGAGGTTCTTTTGCATATGGATTGGCTGTTGAAATTCTAATCTTCTCTGTAGTGCTGTTGTAAGGTGTAGAGCCCTTTCTGTTTTTCAGGACAGGAAACCATGCTGCCCTGTTTATTTTCAAAACTCTTTTCTCTCCTGTGGAAATTGTGTTTATGTTTATGAATTTCAGTGGCTCCCCTGTGTAATCTGACATGGTAATTGGATTAGCTCCTAGGACAGACTGAGCCAATATAATGCGAAGCTAAGCTTGTGATAGCCTTAAAGAACCAAACAGAGACACGTAACTTTCCCAAAGAACCAAGGAGACACATCTAAAATAGTTTGGTTTGTAAAATAGCAAAATGATATTAAACCAGATCTACAATCACAAGAAGGACTCTTGTTCTGATGCGCCAGGGCCTTTCCCACAATGAAGGTTTGTGATGTTCAGCGGTGTATTTCCATTCTTTTCTGTTTTCCTTTTGACATGCTGCTGTCTGTCTTTCTCTGTCCCCTCAAGGAGAAGCCTCCCTTCTTAGCCAAGTGAATAAAGGCGTGTTTTCACAGATGGAGGTGACCCAAGAGAAGGGGAAGGAGATGGAAGAGCAGGAGCCAGGAGGACCTGGAACTGGCAAGACAGCAAGGAAAGGTCCACAACCTATCCAAGCTGGGAGTCGTGTTGAATTCTGGGAAAGAGTTGTGCCAGAGACCCTGGCTGAGGATACCATGACCTCAGGTGTACCTCAAATGACCTCAGATGTCCATTGCCAGCACTTCCGGCAGTTCCGCTACCATGAGGCCGATGGGCCCCGAGAAGTTTGCAGCCAGCTCCATGGACTTTGCAGCCACTGGCTGGAACCAGAGAGACACACCAAGAAGCAGATGCTGGACCTGGTGATCCTGGAGCAGTTCCTGACCATCCTGCCCCAGGAAATGCAGGGCTGGGTCCGAGGATGTGGGCCGGAGACCAGTTCCCAGGCGGTGGCCCTGGCCGAAGGTTTCCTCCTGAGTCAGGCAGAGGAGAAGAGGCAGGCAGAACAGGTGAGGGGATTCCCTCCAGATATGTCCAATGCAAGCGACGATGTCAGCCCTTATCCTAAAGTTTCCCTGCCAGATATTTGTCCAAGTGTTAATCATCCAAATGGGAGATCTGATGGCCTTCTTCAGCAGCCTAGAGAAATTCTGATCCCTCCAGTTTACTCACCAGGTCTGCTGAGGGAAGGGTGCAGAGTCTGGGAGTGGGGCAGGATCCCTTCCTTGGTCTCTTTCCCATTCCATCTCTTTCCCCTCTCCCTCACTGCCGTTTCAGATGTGGGGAACATCTGTGAAAATCGAAGCTACAATCCCTGAGGCAGAAGGAGTTTCCTTGGAGCAAGGGCAAAGGGTGCAGGCTGTGGAGCATGCCCAAGATGCCCTCTTGTGTGGTAAGGATGCAATCGGGGCACCCCGTGAATGTGATGGGTAGGGAGTTCAGGCCAGGAAAATATTAACTATTACTTCAAAACACAAAATTAATTTTGCGGCACTCAACTAACTGTGATGCCTCCAAAGTAAGATTACAAAAATTCCTGGAGGGCAATTCCCCCCATTAATAAAAATATTCATATCTGTCAGCTAGCTGCCATAAAGTTGAGGAGGGGGAGATGGACCACGGGCTGGTGTTTCGATTCTCGCTCACTTGTCCTGCCTCCTTATCTGTATGTTTTATGTGCCTGACCTTGAAGGCCTGGGTGCCTAGCCGAACCACATTCCTCAGAGACTTTCCCACTTCCGCAGTCTTGTTACTTCTGACGGGCTCATCTTGGCACCTTGATTGGCCACTGGGGTGCCCCCTTTGAACTCTGTATATCTTCCCTTGCCTGCGCTTTCCCCCTTAGTCTTAACATGGAACCTGAATGTAGACGTTCTGGCAATACTGTACCAATAAAGCTCTTACTTTAAAAGCCCTATGAAGAAAGCCCTATGAAGAAAGGTTAAAATGCTTGGGGCTCTTTAGCTTGGAGAAACGACGGCTGAGGGGTGACATGATTGGGTTTATAAGATTATGAATGGGATTGAGCAGGTTGAGAAAGAAGTACTTTTCTCCCTTTCTCAGAATACAAGAACTCGTGGGCACTCCATGAAATTGCTGAGCAGCCGGGTTAGAACGGATAAAAGGAAATACTTCTTCACCCAAAGAGTGATTAACATATGGAATTCACTGCCACAGGAGGTGGTGGCAGCGACAAGCATGGACAGTTGCAAGAGGGAATTAGATAAACATATGGAGCAGAACATCAGTGGCTATTAGCCACAGGGTATAGATGGGAACTCTCAGTCTGGGGCAGGTGATGCTCTGTATTCTTGGTGCTGGAGGGGGCAGCAGTGGGAGGGCTTCTGGTGTCCTGGCCCCACTGCTGGACCTCCTGATGGCACCTGGTATATTTCGGCCGCTGTGTGACAGAGTGTTGGACTGGATGGGCCATTGGCCTGATTCAACATTGGCTTCTCTTATGTTCTTACGTTGTTCTTACGTACTTCAGCAGAAGCGAGTGGTTGGATCTGATTGTTGCAGGAGTCTGACAATAGGGGAAAAAAGGTAGACAAGCCTTGGCAGAATGGTTCAACCTGTTGAATAAAGGAAGCCTCCACCTTCTGGGGCAGCAGAGCTCTGAAAACCAGTTCCTAGGGACCAATAATAATGGGGAAATTTGGCTTCTGTGCCCGTTCTTACAGGGGCATCTGGCGGACTGCTGTGGGAAATAGGATGCTGGGGAAGGGATGGCCACCTGTGGGCTGGCACCCCCAGGAGTTTTGGGGAGGGCTTTAGGGTGAGGCCTGGGACAGATGCGGTGTCATGTTGGTGTTGCGTCTGGCTGAAAACCTGGTTGTCAAGTTAGCATGACAAGAGACACTCTCAAAGCTCATTCATATGACCCTCGAGTCTCCAGATGTGCTCAAGTCACTTCTGGGGCGAAGGCGACGGTGACGTTTCATACAACGCCATTTCCACCAGTGTTCCCTCTAAGCTGAGTGAGTGTGAGCTAGCTCACAGCTTTTTAGCCTCCAGCTCACACATTTTTGCCTTAGCTCCGGAAGGGAGGGCTCCAGAGCAAACGAATTTATGCAGCAGCCAGATTCCTCCCTCACAACTTTAATGCCAGTAGCTTTCAAAGTAGAATTTTTGCTCACAAGACTCCACAGCTGAGAGGGAGCATTGATTTCCACCGCCCCCCAAACCAGACGCAGGTCTCACAGAAGCCTGAAATAGGTTGGCCGCATCCATAAACAGTTTGGTGTAGTGGTTAAGTGCGCAGATTCTTATCTGGGAGAACCGGGTTTGATTCCCCACTCCTCTACTTGCACCTGCTGATGTGACCTTGGGTCAGTCACAAGCTCTGGCACAGCTGTTCTCTCAAGGACAGTTTCTGTCAGAAGTTCTCTCAGCCCCACCTACCTCACAGGGTGTCTGTTGTGGGGAGGGGAAGAGAAAGGAGTTTGTAAGCCGCTCTGAGACGCCTTTGGGGAGTGAAGGGCGGGGAATAAATCCAATCTCTTCTCTTTCTTCCACCTCACAGGGTGTCTGTTGTGGGGAGGGGAAGGGAAAGGAGTTTGTAAGCCGCTCTGAGACGCCTTTGGGGAGTGAAGGGCGGGGAATAAATCCAATCTCTTTCTCTTCTTCTACCTCACAGGGTGTCTGTTGTGGGGAGGGGAAGGGAAGGGAGTTTGTAAGCCGCTCTGAGACGCCTTTGAGGAGTGAAGGGCGGGGAATAAATCCAATCTCTTCTCTTCTTCTACCTCACAGGGTGTCTGTTGTGGGGAGGGGAAGGGAAGGGAGTTTGTAAGCCGCTCTGAGACGCCTTTGGGGAGTGAAGGGCGGGGAATAAATCCAATCTCTTCTCTTCTTCTACCTCACAGGGTGTCTGTTGTGGGGAGGGGAAGGGAAGGGAGTTTGTAAGCCGCTTTGAGACGCCTTTGGGGAGTGAAGGGCAGGGAATAAATCCAATCTCTTCTCTTCTTCTACCTCACAGGGTGTCTGTTGTGGGGAGGGGAAGGGAAAGGAGTTTGTAAGCCGCTCTGAGAAGCCTTTGGGGCAGTGAAGGGCGGGTTATGAATCCAAACTCTTCTCTTCTTCCTCTTCTTCTGAGGCTCATAGGTTCTTGGTGCTTCTCTTCTGCCCCTTCGAGACTTAAGTAAAAATGGTTTAAAATTTTGTGGAGTGTACACAGGGCAAGGTTTCACGACCCTGGGGAGGGCTTGTGTGAAGCAGGGACCAAGCAAATGAACAAACGCCCTTCCTTCTTCCTTTGTCTCAGGCTATGAGGAGATGATGTCGAGCTGTCATCTTTTCGGAGGAGTGGAAACGGCCACTGCACCTCCAGTCCAGGTAGGAGAGGTGAGCAGGGGACAGCCTGGGTCCCTTGTCCTTTCTCAGAGTGGCTTTTGTTCTTGCAGTTTCCACAAGGTGTCCGGGCGAGAGATCCTCTGAACACCGTTCCCTTTACCCACACTAAGCCGTACATCCTGTACCTTCCCAGACTACATCCTTCCAGTGCGCAATCTCTGCCTGGCCTGATCTCTGAGGAGAGAATCTGCTTTTTCTTTCAGGGTCCCTTGTCCTTTGAGGAGGTGTCCATCGATTTCACGGAGGCAGAATGGGCCCTGCTGGATCCGGGACAAATTGCTCTGTACAGGGAAGTCATGCTGGAGAACTACGAGAACGTGACCTCTCTGGGTAAGGGTCTTTCGTAGGTGCCAAAGGTGTGGATTTCTGCCATCACGAAGAGGCATGAATCAAAATATTGAATAGCAATACACTGTTTTGAGGCCTGTCCCGCTACTTGGGGAGGGGTTGTGGCTCACTGGCAGAACATCTGCTTGGCATGTAGAAGGTCCCAGGTTCAATCCCCAGCATCTCCACTTAAAAGCATCAGGTACGAGGTGATGTGAAAGACCTCAGCCTGAGACCTTGGAAAGCCTCTGCCGGACTGACTTGAATGGAGCAAAGGTCTGATTCAATCTAAGGCACCTTCCTGTGTGCATGTTTTTGACGGACAGACAACCCTTATTGGCATATCAGAGATAAAAGTACATTAAAATTTAGGAATACATCAAAAATGTGGCTGTCATACAAACAGACAAACAGCAAGAGGGGGAAAAACTGATCAGTTTATAGTTTTCCCCGATTTGCATTGCAGATTGAAGAAAACAGGCAACATTAAAAGTTGTAGAAGAGTTTTGCCCTGAGAGTAGCAACTGGGCTTTGACACTCTCGGGGAGACCACGCCATATAAAAAGAAGGGAGGCCAGACATTTATCCCGGGTCTTAGTATAAAATGGGCGATTTAAAAGAACGTGGGAAAACAGATTCGATGGCACCCTGACCATAGGGGCATTGCCTAAGTTCATAAGGGTTTGGGAGGTATCCTCCACACTCTGGTAGAGGGGACCTATATGACTTGGCCCCACTGCTGGACCTCCTGATGGGACCTGGTCTTTTTGGCCGCTGTGTGACAGAGTGTTGGACTGGATGGGCCATTGGCCTGATTCAACATTGGCTTCTCTTACGTTCTTATGACTTCTGTCATCCCCTTACCTTTTACCTCAGGAGCCCAAACCTTTCCTGACAGATATAAAAGAATGGCACCGATAGCGTGGTTTTAAATAAAATGAGAAGTTTTATTCTTTATAAAAGGGTCGGGGAATGGGAAAATGTTTTTTTTTTAAGGTTTATATGATCTAAACAGTTGGCAAACCAGCCAGTTCCCAATATGAACACTAACACTGTTGAAGGCTTCTTAAAAGCCAGGCAGGGATAATAAGAACAATAAACCCTATAAGATATTTCTTTACCATAGGCAGGCAGTTGTAATGTTACAGATCCTATACAATGTATAACTCAAGGCTCTCCAGTTGTGCTGGAGATCTGTCTGTCCCTAAGACTTTTCCCTGGATAATAGAGCTACAGTCCTTCCCTGTGTGTGTGTTGGTGTTTTTCTTTTAAACAGGGGTCTACCCTTTTGAGTCTGGCAAAACCTCTCCGCAGAGTCTTATCTGGACCTCTGCCCTGTGACACCCTGCCACTGCGCCACAGACTGAGGGTTTTCCCTCAGAAGGTAAAAGGTAAAGGTTCCCTTGCTCAAAAGCCAGTCGAATCCGACTCTAGGGTTGCGGTGCTCATCTCCGTTTCAAAGCCGAAGAGCCAGCGCTGTCCGAAGACATTTCCATGGTCATGTGGCCGGCGTGACTAAACACCAAGGCGCACGGAACGCTGTTCCCTCAGAAGGAAGCCACCAAAAGCCCCTTCTCAATAATAACTCTCAGAACAGAGCTCTTCCAACTCAACTCTCCCTCCCTCTCCTCAAGCTTCCAGCCCCCAACTGCCTCACTGACCAGACCTTTCCCCCTCCTGGATACCCTCCTTTGCCATGGAGGCGGCTCACCAATCAGAATGAGCCTCTGACACTCCCTACATTCAGACTGTTTTCACTCAGGCCACCACAGGGATTTTATGGCATCTTCTAGAGAGAAGATGGCCGATGGCAATGTTAAGTATGCAACTCAACACGACTGGATTTCAGCAAAAGTGATTTCAGCTTTATTGTAACAGCAAACTCAACTCAACAACACACACACACAGAATGGTGGAGCGCAGCTCCCTTTTTAAATGATCCGGGCTGTCAAAGCCACACCCATAAATAAGTTAACAACCAATAAGAAAACAAGGATAAAGACCAATGAGGTCTGTTCCCTCCAAGATTCATATATACATTGTGATTGGCTATTTACAAGGTTTCACAGAAACCGACCAATGGGAATGTTGCAGATTACAATCCCATCTGTGTCTGAAGCTTAACATAGAGAAAGATAAGACAGATTCTAGCTTCAGGACATAACAGGCAATACGTTAAATCTGGCTAATATAAATGCCCTTCTTTGATGGGGGTCAGTTAAAGAGCAAAAATAAGTAGCCGTCCGGCCCAGTGTCTGGGGTAATCCCAGATGGATTGGAGTTCATGTTTGTGTGCTTGCCCAGGAGTAACTGAGGCCAATGTTGTGGCGTTCACCCAAGCCAGAGAAGGTGTCTCCTGGCCTGAGGCAAAGAGAATGAGAGGCTCTGGAAGGGCCCAGATCCTCATTTCTCTGTTAACAACCTTTACAATACAGTCTTGCCCCTGGATGGGATTACAAACATCCACTCTGCCTGTGATCTGGAGATGATCCTGTCAGGAACCAAAACCTGGAACCCCCTTGGGTCATGACTCTTTGTATCTGAGCAGCACCCAGTTCAGTGGGTTCATGAGGAGAGGGCACACAAGTAAAACAGTCCCCCTTTTAAAATATAGAAAGGTTTATTAAGGATTTAAAAAATAAGACATCACTAAACAGCACCGTCGCTACAGCTCAGCAACAGAAAAACAAGAAAAGCTAACTGTTCTGTCAGATACATGAAAGACTTGGCATTCGATGGAACCTCTTGTTGCAACAGAATTATTCCAGCTGTAGCCTAAGTTACTCTAAATAAAAGTACTCAGTGTAATGAAGCAAGAAGTTAAATCCATCCAAGACGGAGGTCCTGCACCTGAGTCTCGGCTCCGTTGGTGTCAGCGTCGAGGGTGAAGAGTCTGGGGCTTTTCCTGGATGTCTCCCTTTCTATGGAGGCCCAGGTCACTGCCACTGCCAGGTCTCCTTTTTCTATTTGAGACAGATCAGTCAGCTGGCCCCATATTTAACCTCCTGGACCAAGCCACAGTGACCTATGCAGTGGTCATTTTCAGACTGGACTATTGTAACTCTTTCTACATGGGGCTGCCCTTGACTGTACTCCGGAAGTTGCAGATAGTGCAGAATGCAGCAGCATGGGAGTTAACAGTGACACTTGTGTGGGTTCTTATCCACCCAATACTGTGTGAACTGCACTGGCTGCCTATTGAATTCTGGATTTGTTTCAAGGTGCTGATGCTTCCCTTTAAATCACTATATGGCCAGGGGCCAGCATACTTTCGAGATCACCTGTCATGACCCCAGCAGGCTGCTACCTCCAGCTGCCACCACTCTGGATTTAGGATCCCCTTGGGAAGGCCCAGATTACCCTCCCAAGCCCAACCAAAATGCCCCTTTTTAAGCCGAGAAACATAGGCATGAGGACCAGGCAGAGAACAATTAAACAAATGGTTTATTAATACAGTACTGGAGCAAGGAAAACAAGACAAGCTGCTTTAAAAAGATATAACAATGTTTAAAGGCAAAATAATTCTAACGTGACTACCTATTTCTCCTAACTGATTACTGTTTCAAGGCCCACAGCCTTCTTATACCAGGCCTCCTGCCTGTACTCACTCTGTCCCAAGTGAGGGATCTTTCTCTCAGACCCGTCCCCTCAGTTTTACTCTGTGTGAGGCAAGACCACAGAAGAGAAAAGAAAAAACAGTTTTCACAGTTTACAAAGCTTAAGTTACAATCCCCTCACACAATCCCTGGACACCCATTGGCTACAACCGTCTCTAAGCATTATGGGGATTGTAGGCTGTCTGCTTTCCACTCCCACACAGGTCTCTCCTAGGGCCTAGTCCTGCACAAGTAATGACACCGCCTCTTCCCATATGAGCCCTGTAGGACACTGAGGTCTACAAATCAACATATTTTGATAGTCCTTGGCCCCAAGGACATGATCACCCCCCACCTGGTGGTATGTGCTCCCATATGAGATCTGGGCCCTGCAGGATCTGTTGCAGATGGCGCTCTTTCACCCCCTCTTCTGGCCAATCTCCCACCAGTGACCTGGATCCAAATAGACATCGGGGTACCCACTGTTGTACCTTAACTAATCTGATGATATCAAAATTGACATCTGATCTTATTTCTTTACACAGTATTTTATTATTCCATTTCTGTTTCAAATAGTTATTTTAGACTGTTGTAGATTTTCCAGGTTGTGTGGCCGTGGTCCTGGCAGAAAAATCCATATACAAAAGAACCTCCTCAGGAAACCTCCTCCATTACCATGTTCACAACCTGGGGAACTCCTACATGATAATGACTCAGCCCTACCCCACCTTCCAGGGTAGATATAAATTACCTGCCTACCATTTTTCTGCTCACCTTGACACAGAGAGTACTCCATCTTTCTGTGTTATACCTCTGAGGATGCCAGTCACAGCTACTGGCGAAACGTCAGGTCCTACAATGCCACACAACCTGGGAAATCTACAGCAGCTAATGAACTCCAGCCATGAAAGCCTTCAACAAGTTATTTTAGAGTTGTTTTTAAATTTTATTATATTGAGACTAATGTGAACTGCCCTGAGGCCCCTTGTGGGGGAGGGCGGGATACAAATCAAATCTTTCCTTATATATAAAAGGGATTTGGGGTGGCTCCTGACCTATGGGGTGGCGAGATTCCATTCATGCCAAAATCAGCTGGCCAGTGGGGCTGCCACTCACCGATGGGTCCCTGGCCACTGGATAACTTCCCTTGCTGCTCGCCTCAGTCCCGCCCACAGAGCCGTGGGCCAGCCTCCCGCCCTCAGTGTGCAGGCGCATGTTGGGTGGGATGGGTGCTCCGAGGTCTGGCTGGGGGGCGAATGGGGAGGCGGCCCTCGGTTTCCTCTGCTGCAGCCACTGCAGCCGCTGCCCTGGCCCCTTCGCCAGCCCCACGGTCATTGGCCCATGACGGTGGCAGCTGCTGGTGGCGGCCCACACTGCCTTCCTCTTCCCCCTCCCCTCCTGCTCTTGAGGACGCCCGCCACCTCTTCTTGCTCCAGTGTCCGCTGCCGGGGAGGGACGGGACAGCCACGATCCATGCGGCCCTCCCCCTCCCTTCGTTGCTACCTGCCTCGCCGCTGCAACTCTGATGACGCTGGAGGGCCAGGGGTTTCCTGCGCCAGGGCCCTGATTGCTACTGCTGGCTGGACCCTGGGAGCACCTCCGCCTACTGCTGCCCCCACTGCCATCTCCTGGCCATCCAGCCTGCCCCTCCACCCATCCTGCTAGGGCCCATTGCATTGCCTTGGCAATGGGCTTGGCCCCTAGTAAATAAATAAATAACTATATCAAGGCTCACTAGCATAGCATGAGCATAAAGCTAACAAGACTTCCCTCTGGTCAATACCTGTGTTATACTTTCTGCCTCTCTAGGGTCAAGTGGTCCTCCTTGACAGAATTTCCCAGAGGCTTTCAGCACCCTCCTAATCCCCACTTCCTCCTGGTTACACAACTGGATACAGGTTCTCACAATTAATCACTGACCACATTCTGGAGTCTGCAAGTCAGACCACACCACTTAATAATCACGTTAACCCTTGTGGGAACCAGGGTGCTTTGCCTCACAGATCCATTCCCCTTACACTGGTTGGGACTGTAAGCTTTGCTCTTGACCCATGTTCCATCTAAGCTGAGTTAGTGTGAGCTAGCTCACAGTTTTCTAGCCTCCAGCTCACACATTTTTGTCCTAGCTCAGGCAGGATGGAGCCAGGGCAAACTAATTGATGCAGTAGCCAAATCGCTCGCTCACAACTTTAATGCCAGTAGCTCACAGAGTAGAATTTTTGCTCACAAGACTCCACAGCTTAGAGGGAACATTGCTCTTGACCATAGTTTTGTCCTTCCAGAATAATTTTTACTCTTGATTTTCTTTCCTTCCCCATGTAAGAATGATCTCTCTCTCTCTCTCTCTCTCTCTCTCTCTCTCTCTCTCTCTCTCTCTCTCTCTCTCTCTCTCTCTCTCTCTCTCTCTCTCTGCAAAGAAACCAGAAGTATAAGAGAGACGTTGGTGGAGACAGACAACGGCCTTGCATGTACAGAAAAACTGGAATATTCCTCAAGAGGATCCCAAGAGCATTTTTCCTTCCCAAATGAGCTGGCTGAGAGTGAGTATTCTTTATGAATATGTCAAGGGAATAGGCAAGGAATAGCCATGGGGGATTTCTGTTTCCTTTCTGAGCAACATTTGGTACAGTCATACAGCCCCTAGGGTTAAAGAGGAAATGCCTGAAATCTGCAGGCTCAGAAACGCTTTCTGGGCAAGAGCTTAGCCATAGCTCTTGAGAGGGAGCGAGGTATCCTTAAATACTAGATATTCTGGGGAAAGGTGGAGGGGTGGTTAAGATCAGCCAAGCCAGATGAGGCCAAATGGCCACCATTCCTTCCCTACTCCAGTCACACAGAGATGCCTTTGGGCCTTGCCAGCTCTTCCAGGTGCTAACAGGATCTCTTTATTTATTCCAGCAGAGGATGAACAAGAAAATGAGGAAGGTGCAGAACTTCAGCAGCAAATGTCAGATAAGGTCAGAAATGAAGACTTGAAAGAAAACATCAGGAATCGAGGCAGACCTAAGAGAAAGAAAAGCAGCCATATGGTTAGGAAGAGTGATGGAAGACAATGTAATGTACATTTTCCAAAGGACAGGATAATAAAGGGAACTAAATCCATTCAGTGTGAAAAGTACTTCAAAAACAGATCACAGCTTCTTGTGCACCAAGAAATACACAGAGGTGAGAAGCCTTTTGAATGTTCAGTGTGTGGAAAGAGATTCAGTCAGAGTGGCAATCTTCAGCTACATCAAAGAACCCACACGGGGGAGAAACCTTTTGAATGTTCAGTGTGTGGAAAGAGATTCAGTCAGAGTGGTCATCTTCAACAGCATTACAGAACGCACACAGGGGAGAAACCTTTTGAATGTTCAGTGTGTGGAAAGAGATTCAGTCAGAGTGGTCATCTTCAACTGCATCACAGAACCCACACGGGGGAGAAACCTTTTGAATGCTTAGAGTGCGGAAAGAGATTCCGTGAGAGTGGCACTCTTCAGAAGCACCAAAGAACCCACACAGGAGAGAAACCTTTCGAATGCTCAGAATGCGGAAGGAGATTCAGTGAGAGTAGCACTCTTCAGAAGCACCAAAGAACCCACACAGGAGAGAAACCTTTTGAATGTTTAGAGTGTGGAAAGAGATTCAGTCACAGTGGCACTCTTCAACTGCATCAAAGAACACACACAGAAGAGAAACCTTTTGAATGCGCAGAGTGTGGAAAGAGATTCAGTCACTGTGGTCATCTTCAAGTGCATCAAAGAACCCACACGGAGGAGAAACCTTTTGAATGCTCAGAGTGTGGAAAGAAATTCAGTTCTAGTGGCAGTCTTCAACGGCATCAGATAACCCACACAGGGGAGAAGCCTTTTGAATGTTCAGATTGTGGAAAGAGATTCAGGTTGCGTGGCCATCTGCAGCGGCATCAGAGAACCCACACAGGGGAGAAACCTTTTGAATGCTCAGATTGCGGAAAGAGATTCAGTGAGAGTGGCACTCTTCAGAAGCACCGAAGAACCCACACTGGGGAGAAACCTTTTCAATGCTCAGCGTGTGGAAAGAGCTTCAGTTTGAGTGGCCATCTTCAACGGCATCGGAGAACCCACACTGGGGAGAAACCTTTTGAATGCTCGGAGTGTGGAAAGAGATTCAGTCAGAGTGGCCATCTTCAACTGCACCGAAGAACCCACACAGGGGAGAAACCTTTCGAGTGCTCAGCGTGTGGAAAGAGATTCAGTCAGAGTGGCCATCTTCAGTTGCACCGAAGAACTCACACAGGAGAGATACCTTTTGAATGCTCCAAGTGTGGGAAGAGATTCAGTCAGAGTGGCCATCTTCAGCTACATCAGATAACCCACACAGGGGAGAAGCCTTTTGAATGCTCAGAGTGTGAAAACAGATTCAGTCAGAGTGGCATCTTCAACTGCACCGAAGAACCCACACATTGGGGAGACCTTTTGAATCCTCAATGTGTGGCTAGAGATTCAGTCAGAATGTCATTCTTCAACTGCATAGGAGAACCCACCCTGCAGAGAAACCTTTTGAATGCTTAGTGTCTGGGCCCAGTGCCACCAGACCCAGACTCGGGATCCACCCCAAGAAAGGTTGCCATGGCATGGCGATGCAAACCCCAAATAGGAGGCCAACCCCCACCCCCACTTGCTGAGGTGCCATAAGCCCACCAGCCTCCCCTACTGCAGTGGTAGCTGTAGTTGCAGACATCTTAATGAGGGCAAGGGGCACAGGCAATGGCATGGCCTCTGGTAGAACCAAGGATGGACCTCATTGGAAGGAGGCTGTGCCAGGAGTCAGAAGGTATGGGGAGAGTAGGAGGAAGTGGCCAGCCCCAAAGAGGCTGTGGGAAGACATGCAAATATGGGAGATGCTAGGTCTGGTAGTGGGTCATACCCCCTTGCCTATGAGAGGAACTCTCCAGGCTTGGTTGGCCAGCTGGGTCCTGCAGGGTCCCATAGAAAAGGCGGAAGCCCGGGGTAGAGAACTCTGCCCTACAGGACTCCGGGGGCAGGTGGGTCCTGGTGGGCATGCCCCATGCTGAAAGCTGGGAGAATCTGAGGACGGGATCCCACAGGAAACAATCCGCCGCAGGGCCAGGCATGGCCTTGAATGACAGGAGCAGGAGCCGATAGAAGGGAGGAAGGGCGGTGCAGAAAGGAGAGCAGGAAAGTAAAAGGGGAGTTCTGACAGTAGGCTAGTGATGACAGCCAGCAACAGAGAGCCTAGATGGTAGCACGCTGGTTGGGGAGGGAGAGGACATGGGTAAGAGACTCCTTGGGGATACCGGGCACCACAACGGAAGGCAATGCAACCTCTAGTGCAGGTGTGTCAAATTCATTTTTTATGAGGGAAGGATCTGACACCAATGAAAACTTATTGGGCCGGGCCATGTTTGTCATAAAATGTAATGCCAGATAGCGGAGATATAAACTTTATAAAGGACACAAACAGAATTATTATTTTTTACTTAAAATAAAAACATGCTTAAAATATTAGCACTCTTGCAATATTTTGTTTGTTTAACAGTCTCTGATAACTGATACCCCCTGCTCTGAATTATTGCATCAAAATGTCTGTGCTGTAGCAGTCTAATGTATGCTGTTGAGGTGTGTATCTGTAAGCTGCAAACCCACTTTTGATTTATTGACATTTATTACAGAAATTTCATGGTCAGTGATCTGAGCCTAGGACCCCGGGGAAAACATGAATTGGCTGGGCTTTGCCCTCTTTTGTACATAAATTGCATCATGTGGTGGTCAAAAACATGTGAAGGCATCATGACACAGAGTGAAGGCTATGTGGTTGTCTACAAAACTATGGTCTTCCCAGAAGAATAACTGCAACTCCTCTGAGGCAATGCAAGAATAGATAGACAGCCATGTATAGGGGTCAATATCAGCCTACTATCTGGGAAGTCTAGCAACAAAATCCCCAGTCTGCAAAGGAAATGTGCTGGGTGAACTTGGTCTGGACATGCACTCTCAGCCTAATCCATCTCATTGGCTTGTTGTTATTCCTCATCTAAATAGTTCCCATTGCTTTCCTACTGAGAAAGACTGGATCATGAGAGCATAAATACAGTGGTAAAGGGGAGGCAAACCCAGTTGCACCCAGGAGAACCACAGCATAATGAGTCAAACAAAACATGTACGTACACACACTGCATAATGAGCCCAACAAAATATACACACACTGTGGCAAGACACAGAAAAGCTTATACCTTGAATAAAACTTTGTTGGTCTTAAAGGTGCTTTGTATTTCTCCCACGTGATTGAGGCAGCTGAGCAAAGGGGAGGAAATTAGGAGTCTCAGCCAATGGAAGGGAAGACAGCCTTGCCTTTGTCTCCTGTGCAATTTAGGGATCCTGGCCAGAAAGCAAGCTCTGACTTGTTCCAGGGGGAGGGGGAGGAGCCTCAACCAATGCAGAGAACAGAGGCTTGCCTATCTATCTCTCATGTGCGATTAAGAGAGACTGGCAAAGCAAGCTGCAATGCAGCAGTTGCAGAATTGGAGAAGGAAGCAGGAGGGAGCCAGTTGCTCAAGGGCTAGATAGGAGCCCTGCGGGGGCCAGATCCAACCCAAGGGTCACATGTTTGACACCCCTGCCATTGAGTCTGGGCTGGTGGGAGAAAAAGAGAAGTCAGAGATGACATGACACATCAGTGTCATATCAGTCTAAAAACCCTAGCAACAGGTTTTCAGAGGTATGATGCCCCAGAACATGGTAGTTCCATTTATTCATGATGATTTGCTGACCTATTAATATTTTTTTTTAATCTATAAAAGAGTGATATTCTCTCTGTAAATATATCATGGTTCTCACTGACTATTTTCTACTGCCTTATCTGAAAAGCAGTAGCTTCAACAGAAAACCCCATTGTCTAATGTACAGCTTTTTGTCTTCACAAAGATTGGGAGGGGTTTCAGGCCAAGAGTTCCCAATCTCCCAACAGGAGAAAGGGCCAAATTTCCCCACTCACACTCCCCTCCATCCTCCTTTCATGCAGATTCTGGTCTGGTTGGGCAACGCCTACAAAGTTCAGTTCTTCCAGAACAAAAAATAATTTATGATCTAATGTCACCCAGATCTATTCCACTTTTCATGTCGGTTTGCAGTCGATTGAAAAGCCTCACCTTTTTGCTTCAAGTCCTACATTTTGAGACATTATATATGATATACCAATGTTATATCCTCCTGATATTTTCCACAATATCCCTGCAGCAACTGCAGCAGCTAAGAAAATAGCTGAAATCTTTGCTACTGCTCTGCCCCTGATCTCCCTCAGTGCCTGGCTCTACAAATTTTCCACAATTCCACCTAAACTTTGCTGGTTTTTGAGGGCACATTCCTATCCAATGCACATAGGGAGGGGAAACAAAGTGCAAATAACAGATGAAAAGTTGGAAATGGAGAATCCAAAGTCAAAAATTTATTATGGTCATAAGACCAGTGGAGAATCCATAAAATTAGCATTTTGTTGTCCAGAAATAGCATTGTTTTTAAATAAAATTATATCACAAAGTATATATATGGGAAATAGTTATGAAGAACTTGGAGAACCTTGGAAGCTTTTGCACACCAATTTCCAGGGGTAAATATAGCCTTGAAAAAACACCTCTTGGCAAATGGTACCATAGAAGAAGAAGAGAAGAAGAGATTGGATTTATACCCCGCCCTTCACTGCCCAAGGGAGTCTCAGAGCGGCTTGCAAACTCCTTTCCCTTCCCCTCCCCACAACAGACACGCTGTGAGGTACAAGAAGAGAAGAGATTGGATTTATACCCCTCCCTTCACTACCCAAAGGAGTCTCAGAGCGGCCTACAAACTCCTTTCCCTTCCCCTCCCCACAACAGACACTCTTGTGAGGTAGATGGGACTGAGAGAGCTCTGACAGAAACTTCTCTTTCAGTAACAGCTGTGCCAGAGCTTGTGACTGACCCAAGGTCTCACCAACAGGTGCAAGTGGAGGAGTGGGGAATCAAACCCGGTTCTCCCAGATTAAAGTCCGCACAATTAACCACTACACCAAACTGGTGTTAGCCAAATTGCCTTATTTTATTAATAACTATGGGGAATTAGAATATTAAACGGGTGGGAGCGGTGGCGCAGGCAATAAGTGAAGCCTGCATAACATCTGGACGAGCAGCTTTGGCTGTTCGAGTCCCACCGCGGCCGGAGTGAGCTCCTGGCCCTTTGTCCCAGCTCCCACCCACCCAGCGGCTCGAAAGCCCGTAAAAAGGCAAATAGACAAATTGGGTACCTGCTCTTAGAGCGGGGGGGGCACCCGTCCCTTGTGGAGTAGCGGCGGCAGCAGCGTGAGTGGCAAGGACAGAGGAAGTATGGCAGCAGCTGGTGAGGCTGGCGAGCGAGAGGAGGCTGGACCAACAGGCACAGAAGCAGGGCGACGCGACAGGCCGGAGCCTGATGGACAGAGGCTGACAGCGAGCATGCGCGAACGCACGTTCAGCCCAGACTTGAAAGGTGTCGCAATAGCCAGAAGGTCGTAATAAATCAAGACCAGCACCAGGAGGACGTCGTCCGCAGACAACAGAACAAAACAACTCACTACAAAGGGTGCCTGGTAGGTCTGTCACCCCTCCCCCCTTGCATGTGGCCCTAGATTAGGACTTGTATTGATTAATATTTGTGTGTAAACCGCTCAGAGACCCCTCGGGGTTTGAGCGGTATAGAAATTGAAAGTATAAATAAATAAATAAATAAAAATAAATGGCGACAGGCATATAAGGGAGCACTAAGCTATGTATACAGGAGTCCCACTTAATCCAGAATCCCAGAAATAGATGCAGAGACCAGATCTTAGTGAAATGGTTTCTTTACTAGGGAAAATGCACACATACAAACAAATCTCAAGGACAAACTCAACAACACAGAACTAAGAAAAATAGACTGAAAAGGTACAGAGACAATCACATTAGCAGGAATTCGTTGGTTGGGCCGTACTGACCTGTCCTGATGTGATGAAGCGATCCTTACAGCAGAAAAATAAGGGAGACTGTAAGGGGAAAAGGATCGCATTCTGAACCGGCAGAACTTGTGGAGAGACTCGGCAGCACTTAAACCGAGAGTCAGCAAGATAGGATGGGGTCAATTAGAGAAGAAGTAAGAGAGCGAGAGCATGGTGCAGCCTGCTCTTTTTATACCTTATTTGGGCTGAGAGGTGTGCGTTCTCTAGTCACGTCCCCAGGAAGTTGCTAAACAAAAACTGGTTTCAGGAGAATGCGGGCTTAATGGTCGGGCAATATTGTTTCTATTCCTACTAACAGTGGCACCTTTAGAAGACAATAGCAGAAGCGACCAGGGTCGTTAGTCTCGATGGCCCGATGATCACTCTGGTTGATGGGCTTGGCAGGTACGTGTCAGCCAACTAATCCCTTTATGCAAGCAGTTCTATTGCACTCAATGAAATTGCTGAGCAGTCGGGTTAGAACAGATAAAAGGAAGTACTTCTTCGCCCAAAGAGTGATTAACACATGGAATTCACTGCCACAGGAGGTGGTGGCAGCTACAAGCATGGACAGTTTCAAGAGAGAGAAACATATGGAGCAGAGGTCCATCAGTGGCTATTAGCACAAGGTATAGATAGGAATTCTCAGTCTGGGGCAGGTGATGCACTCTGTTCTTAGTGCTGGGGGGCGGGCAGCAGTGGGAGGGGGCTTCTGGTGTCCTGGCCCCACTGCTGGACCTCCTGATGGCACCTGGTATTTTTGGCCACTGTGTGACAGAGTGTTGGACTGGATGGGCTATTGGCCTGATTCAGCATTGGCTTCTCTTATGTTCTTATGTTCTTATTGTTATATTGTTATACTCGGCAGCATACGTGCAGTATCCAGCGAAAGTGGGGGGGAGCTGTGCCTGCGTGCTGATAGAGGTTTCTGTTCATGGAGCCTTTGTGGAGATGTTCAGGCCTTCCTTGTATGGCACAGCATTCCTTTGCAGCATGCTTTTACTAGCTTCTGTGTGCTGTTCGCAGCCAGAGTGCTTGGCTCATCTCTGCTGTGTTCCAGGCGAGAGGTGGCAGGTAACCCGTGGATCCAATCTTGGTCCGTCACGAAGGCTCAGGAAGAGTCTTCCTGCATCTGGGCGCGTGTTCACAGTCCAGGCAGTTGGCATCAGCTTGTGGTCACCATACAGTCTATTCCCTTGGCACACTTATTGCACAGTCCAGTTATTAGGTAAGAGCATTATAAACTCCTTCCAGGGCAACACAGGTTTTAAAACCAGTGAGAGAGCTGAATGGGATACTCTGAGAAATATACCCAGGGCTCTTTCTGTAGCAGGAACTCCTTTGCATATTAGGCAACACACCCCTAATGTAGCCAGTCCTCCAAGAGCTTTCAGTAGCCCCTGTAAGAAGAGCTCTGTAAGCTCTTGGAGGATTGGCTACATAAGCATAAGAACATAAGAGAAGCCAATGCTGAATCAGGCCAATGGCCCATCCAGTCCAACACTCTGTCACACAGTGGCCAAATTCACTGCCACAGGATGTGTCGCCTAATATGGGGATGTGTTGCCTAATATGCAAAGGAGTTCCTGCTACGAAAAGAGCCCTGAGTATGCGTAACAAGCATTTCCTCAGAACTCACACAGTTTTACTGTAGGGTTTGGGTTTTTTTTGAGACCTCCTCAAGATGGCGCCGAGGCAGCTGATCTGCCTTTTAACGCTATGCAAGTTATCAGCCAATTTTTTTTTTAACTGTAGTTCTTCTCAACTTCTGTTAGGGAAAAAGAACCGCTGCTTATTTCTTAGGGAAACAAGTTTAGCATCAAGTGGCTAAACCAGGGTTCTTCCTTCACATGTGCGAAGAAACACTTAGCTAAGTGGATGCCTGCACGGCAGCGATACCAAGTTTCTGATGCTCCCATGAAAAGACCTTTTAAATCTTCCACCTGTCAGAAATAATGAAGACAGAGCTCTGGATGTAGGGAGATCCATCGGTAGTGTGGGGTGTGTGTTGTGGACCAGCGAACACACGGGGGCTACCATGTGGTGTAACAAGAGATCCGCTGACTGGATCCATGCCCACAGGGACACCCGGATTAGACTACAGTAAGGCACTGTATATTGGTCTCACCTCAAAAGGAACATGGAGGCTGCAGTTAGTGCAGAACAATGGCTCAGCTGTTAACGGGAGATAAATGGAGGAGACGTATGATGCCCATTGTGCAGTCACACCATTGGTTAGCTATCAGTTACTAGGCAGAATTTAACGTGTTGGCTATCACGTACGAAGCCCGCCATGGCCTTGGTCTCTCGTGTCCACAGGACTGCCTCTCCCCCTATGTTCTGCCAAAACACCTTTGTTCATCTGAGCCGGGCCTCTGGCAGCTACCACCCAACAAATGGGGAAAATCGACAAGCACCCGTCTACGTGGAATTCTCTGTTGTGGACCTCACTGTCCTGACGCTGGCCTGGGCTGGAACGGGGCGTGCTGTCAGTGCATAGAGTGGGGCGCTAATCTGTGAGGCATAGTCAAAGTCCAGCCTGGGGTTGTGCACCCCACTCCCTGTTGAGATCCACATGTCTTGTAAGTCTGGCTAGATGAATTTGATCTAGTAACAGGTAGCTGTCAGCCAGGAATCTCTGTTAGAGCTGGCTATAACCGGTTCAGGGCAGTCTTGCCACTGCTATCACAGTGACTCAGCACTGAAGCCTGATTGGCTGGTGTTTGTATAAATATCCAGTGAGTGATGTACAGTTTCTCCTCCTCATTTGTATGATTGCAGCAGAGCACTTTGACACTCTGTTTGATGGTGGCTGTGGTGTGTAAATAAATGTATAGTTTGCACCTAGCTGAAGCCTCCAGTATTATTTGGATACTCGCACTCTCTTCTGGCCCACTCTGTGCCTACCACTTCTGCTGTTCGAACCCGCGACACTCCCAACAATAGGCTATTTACAAAACTTTACATCTTAATTGGTTACTGCCAGAATCCTGTTGGTCTATCGTTATTCGGCTCCAAGCTCACCCTGTCTCTGGCAACACAATCCTGCCATGTTTCAGTCCCCCAAAAGGTAAAGGTTTCCCTTGCTTGAAAGCCAGTCGACTCCGACCCTAGGGATGCAGTGCTCATCTTCGTTTCCAAGCCGAAGAGCCAGCGCTGTCCAAAGACATTTCCGTGGTCATGTGGCTGGCATGACTAAATACTGAGGGGACACGGAATGCTGTTACCTTCTCACTGAAGTGGTACCTATTTATCTCCTTGCAATTTCTTGCTTTCGAGCTGCTAGGTTGGCAGGAGCTGGGACCAGAGACGGGAGCTCACTCCATTATGCAGCACTCGGGTCTTGAACTGCTGAACTACCGACCCTTCCAGTCTGAATCAAGCTTTTCATAGATATTCAGATACAGCAATCTTCAGTGATTCCCAATGGAAAAATCAATCATTTCCTGGAACCTCCCTTCAAAACTCTGAAGCATGTCTCTGCTATACCATTTTCATTAGAGGAAAGGTTCTCTCTAGGAATTGCAGCCCTGTCTGCTTCTTAACCCCTTAGAGGCTATTGTGCACAGAAGGAAAAAAATATTTGTTATGCTTAGACCCCTCTTCCCTTGGAAGGATGAGTCTTTTACCTAGGAAAAAGTGAAACAGGGAACCTTCTGTCTCAGCTTCTCACAGGGTCACTCACGCTAGACTTCCCTGGTCTGCAAACAGCATCAAAATAGGTCTTACAGTCACATGGAATGTGTGCCATCAAATATTGACCAGAGGCTTGTCTGGGAAGTAAAGTAAAGGTAAAGATTCCCTTGCTCGAAAGCCAGTTGAATCCGACTCTAGGGTTGCGGTGCTCATCTCCGTTTCAAAGCCGAAGAGCCAGCGCTGTCTGAAGACATTTCCGTGGTCATGTGGCCGGCATGACTACCTAAAGCTGGTTATCGGACAGCTCCCTTCCCTCTTTAAATCCATCAATTTCCAAGACTGACTCCCCAGAAAGGGCAGTAAAAACTAAACAACTCCCTACTTTTCTTGACCTTTCCTTACCTGGTTATCCTAAAAAAGTTATCTAGTAGAAAACACTTTAATCCTATAACACTTCTTGCAGTGGTTTTCTGTCCTGACAGTTCGATGTCACTAAACACAACAGACATTTTCACATGAATGTTACATTGCATTCACAGTTCCTGGGAACATTATAAAGCTTCCTGGCTCAGATACATTGGCCGTGGTCACATACACTAAATAATCCACTTTCAGTACACTTTCCAACTGGATTTTTACTGTGTTAATGGGCAAAATCGAATTGGAAAGTGCATTGAAAGTGGATTATTTAGTGTGTGTGACCACAGCCATTGTCTCACTATAACTATCACAGCATAGTTCTAGGAGCAATCACATCATGCTCTAAAAGGGGTATCTAGCCACACTCTTAGTTTATGTGTGTTTGGACATCCACCAACTTACGCTCCCATCGTGAGGTTGGGTACACTTCCTTCCTTGCGTGGAATGCTGGCTCGTTTCGCCCCCATAAAAATAAGTTCCCTTCTGTGTCTCTATAAGGTACCACCTTTATTTTCTGAACTTGTATGTGTGTTTATAGAGTGGTCTTCAATTAATAAGTTTTGATTTTAGTCTTTCATTCTCTTGAATAAAAACCATTTTATTGATCATGACACCTGGTTCATTTTGAGAGTTCTACTCATTGGAAAATTTGGTTAAAATAGTTAGATATTCAGAGTTTGCAATGGATCTTTGTTCACTGGAGAGGAGGCGTTTTCTTTCTGTGTACACAGGAAATCTACAAACCAACAAACAGACTTAAGACTGCATCTTTACAGACTGACCACATGGTTGGTAATGGAGATTCTTCTTTCTTCTTGACCCCTAGAAAGAATTCACCTGAATGCACTAACCAATGATTGTTAGTAAATAGGCTTCAGTTGCCTGGGCTTTCTTCCCATTGGCTTTGTGCCAGGTTCCCTTCCAGGTCAGTTTAAACAATAGCACACAAGGTAAACACACATTAACCCTATAATGACCGAATTTAGACCTTGCAGCATCCATACTTCCAACCAGGGGTGGATTAAGGCTCACTGGTGCCCTAAGCACTGACCCATCTTGGTGACCCCCCTCCTTTCCACACAGACCCGGTCCATTTTAGTGGTTGACCTGTCTGTCCAGATCTACAATGCAGGTTGCAGCAATACAAAAATGTATTCCTATGCTAACACAATAGACTGTACAAACTAAGCCAAGCTTGGGCGACATAAAGTTCTACACAAAATGCAATGCAACATCTGTTTTAATATTTCACAAGTTAAATGTATCAAAGTTCCCATATTCATGACCTGAAAGGCATTTTTCTACGTTTCATTTTCACAAAATCACTGATAACATCCCCCCTTTTTTTGACAAATCTTCGTTCGTTTTTCTTTTCTTTTCACCCTTTCCCCAACTTTGTGGTGCCCCCTTCGGCCCCGATGCCCTAAGCACGTGCTTAGTCTGCTTAAGGGTTCGTCTGCCACTGCTTCCAACACTACTGAGGGAAACCTCCCAGTATACATAGGTGGAGACCCTGCTTGATTAGGCCCCTCTTGAATGTTCGGGTTTCCTCGCTAAATCCCCCAAATACTCAGGAGACCCTCACAATCACTTCGGGGAACAAATTCTAGTGACATTTCCCCCCGCAAATTAAGGAAGAGATTAAACGTGCCTGTGATGAACTAAGTAAAAACTAAGTCTTGAGTGTAGGAAGGGGCAGAGGCTCACTCTGATTGGTGAGACGCCTCCATGGAGGAGGGGACTCCAAGGAAAAAGATCGGGACAGTGAGGGGGTTTCGGTCTGGAAGCTGAGAGAGGGAGGTGACAGTCGGAAGAGCTCTGCTCTGAGAGAGCGTTATTATTGAGAAGGGGCTTTTGGTGGCTTCCTCCTGAGGGAACCCTCTGAGTCTGTGGCACGGGGACAGGGGGTCACCAGGGCTTTTAGTAGAAAAAGCCCAGCAAGATCTCATTCGCATAATAGGCCACACCCAACAACGAAAAACCTCATTAGCATATTAGGCCACACCCCTGACAGCACAGCTGATTAGCCTATTAGGCCACACCCTCATATTACCTGAAGTGTGGTCATTCAGCCACACCCACCTTCTTGCTTCTTACTCTGTTTACGTTGCTTGTTGTCAAAACCCAGGCCTTTTTTTTGTAGCAGGAACTTCTTTGCATGTTAGGCCACACACCCCTCATGTAGCCAGTCCTAATGAGTTTCTGCTGTTAGGTGTGGCCTATTATGCTAATGAGTTCCTGCTGGGCATGGCCAACTCGGGAACCAGCCGGAACTCCATTCCGGTGTGTTCCTGCCCAAAAATAACCCTGGGTGTCACAGAGCAGAAGGGCAGATAAAACTCTGCTGAGGGGTTTTGCCGGGGTCAAAGGGCAGACCCTGTTTAAAAGAAGAACACCAACACACACACAGGGAAGGACTGTAGTTCTATTATCTGGGGGAAAGTCCAAGGAACAGACAGATCTCCAGCACAGAGGGGGAAACTGGGTACTAGAGAGTGAGTGGTCAGTGAAAGGACCCTCAGGGGTATATGATTCATAGTTTCCTCAGGGTGCTTAAGGGAGAAAGAGTCTGAGGAGTGACTAGTTGGAATTCAGGGTCCAGTCAGACTTCACTGAGTGTGTGTGTGTGTGTGTGGGAGAAATTATTTTGACTCAGTCCAACAACATCATAAGGTCTCTCCCAGTATTTAGACGGATTGTCCAGTCAGGGGAACCCTGACTGATTAATTGTATATGATCTCTAACATTACAACTGCCTGCCTATTGTAAAGAAATATCTTATAGGGTTTATTGTTTATTACCTCTGCCCGACTTTTAAGAAGCCTTCGACAGTTGTTAATTGTGTTCATATTGGGAACTGGCTGGTTGCCAACTGTTCAGTGCATTTAAAATCTTTAAAAGCCCATTTCCCCATTTCCTAACTAATAGAATAAATCTTTGTTCTTATTTATTTAAAACCATGCTACTGGTGGCATTCTTTTAAATCTGAAGGGAAAGGTTTGGGCTCCTGAGGTCCCCTTTACCAGAGGGGAGAAGGATTCCTCACAGTGCCCTTTATGGGCCAACCTGGCCAAAAAAAATCCGCTCTCTTGTGGTTGCTCAAAGGGGCTAGTAATGGCTCGAGGTGTGAGTCTCAAACATCTGCAAGAGGATTTTTTTAGAACCTTATACACAATTGGGGAAAAAAACATGCAACAGTAACCTTTGACACATTTAATGAAGCCTAACACATAAAAGCACCACAAAACACAAAGGGAGATTTACCTGATACAAATTATAACCTCTTCAATTAGATACGACCTTACTTAGCTTTGTTTACTCTGATTTATTAAGAAACATTCAGTCTAGGGCTGCCCACTGCTTGAAGGGAAAAACATGCTGTCCCTTTAACACAGGCATTATGGGATGTTATTTAGCACTTCAGACACCCATTTCTACACACTAAGCCTCTGGGAAAGAGGCAGGATATTTTTTCCCCTTGAGGCCTGTTAAGAATTCTAATGAAATACTTTTCCAAATATAGGCCCCGGTCATACGGGCCAGAAAACAAGGGGAGAGGCGTGGCAGTTCGCCTCGGGAGCTAAATAAGGCGCAGTAGCCCGATCATACGGGCCACCGGGTTGCCACACTCCAGCTCTGCGCCCCGATCACACCGCGCTGCTGCAGGTGCAGCAAAAAAGCAGCAAAGTGCGCATGCGCCATTGGGGGGCGGGCCACTCTCGGTGTCTTGTGTGTGTGCATGCGCTGTTCAGCGTTGGTGTGCATCCCATGGACACTTACAACATCTGGAAACCCCGGGGACATGGGCAGGCGTCGGAAGCTGCGGGATACTGGCGCTCCTGCGATCAGACGCCAGCCTTTGCCCCGGGGTTTCTGGAAACTAGTACTTCCGACCTACTAGTTTTTTACTCCGCGTTTTCCACGGGAAGCCGCAGGTTGGCCACGGGAGCACTACGCCTCCCAGATGTGCTTGTATGATCGCGCACGGAAAGTCCGCAGGGCTCCCATGCCTTCAGGGGGGCAAATGCTCAGTGTGAACGGGGCCTAAGCAAGATAGCAAGGGAGATGGAAACAAAATCTTCTCACTCTGCTCTATAAAGGCAGAATCTCTAAGGAGGAATTTAAGGGGGGAGGGGCTCGGAGGAGTCAGAGGTTAGAGATAGGCCTTGGCCCAAGGGTTAATCCAGGTCATTTCTGGCTCCTGCAGTCGGGGTGGTGGTGGTGTCGGACTAAAAGTAGGGAATCTTACTTCTCCTTCCTGATTCTCCCTGGGAGAAGATGGGGGTGGGTGGGGAGCAGTGTTCCCTCTAAGCTGAGTTAGTGTGAGCTATCTCACAGTTTCTTAGCCTCCGGCTCACACATTTTTGTCTTAGCTCAGGAAGGATGGCTCCAGAGCAGACTAATTTAATGCAGTAGCCAAATCAACTTTAATGCCAGTTGCTCACAATGTAGAATTTTTGCTCACAAGACTCCACAGTCTACAGGGAACATTGGTGTGGAGCATAACCATGGTTTGGGGATTCATGTCCCAATATGTTCACCATCAACTCCATGGATATTGGACAATTTGCCCAATACTGGATGTTGTTATTGAGGGGGTCTGACCCCTAAGAACCTACTGAATTGGGGGACAGGAACTTTTCAACCCAAAGGAATCCTACTGCTAGAACACTCTGGGCTTCAAAGTGGGGAGACTCCCAAAATCTCACAGCAGGCTGGTCTGGGGAGGGATTAGAATTCAGAAATGCCTCTCTAGAACTGCTTATCAGATAAAAACGTTTTGTGAACGAAGGATGCCCGGTGATCACACTAGGTTTATGCCGTAGATATCGGTTATCCTCAACTTTCTCCACAGGATTTGGGAAAAGAAATGTTTTTGCTGGTTTTGGAGATGTCAGAAAGATTTAGGACTGGCAGATAAAGTAATGTACTGAGTTTCATCACCTTGCAGAGACATCACCAAAGCAGAGACATCACCTTGCCAACAAAAGTCCACATGGTCAAAGCAATGGTATTCCCTGTAGTAATGTATGGCTGCGAGAGTTGGACTATAAGGAAGGCCGAGCGCCGAAGAATAGATTCTTTTGAACTGTGGTGCTGGAGAAGACTCTTGAGAGTCCCTTGGACTGCAAGGAGATCAAATCAGTCAATCCTAAAAGAAATCAACCCTGATTGTTCCTTGGAAGGCCAGATCCTGAAGCTGAAGCTCAAATACTTTGGCCACCAAATGAGAAGGAGCATTCACTGGAGAAGACCCTGATGCTGGGAAGGATTGAAGGTCAAAGAAGAAGGGGACGGCAAAGGATGAGATGGTTAGACAGTGTCATTGATGCAATGAACATGAAATTGAGCAAACTTCAGCGGACAGCGGAAGACAGGAGAGCCTGGTGTAAGCTGGTCCATGGGGTCGCGAAGAGTCGGACTCGACTGTGCGACTGAACAACAACAGAACAACAAAACTGAGTTTCATATAGGAAGGCAACCACTAACAATGCTCTTCTTTGTGAAACTACTCCAAGATCCTTTCTGAACCTCCAGCACTTGGGTGTTCAAAGAACAGCCTTATCAGAATCAGATACAGGGAAGTTTTACCACTGTATGGATTCTCTGAGGAACTTGAAAGCTGGATCTGTGCCTCCGGCTCTTGCCACCCACTGAGCATTTATGAGGTTCCTCCTTTGTGTGGAATTCTCTGTGCTAGAGCAGATGGGAGCTGATCTTGAATCTACTCCAGTTGGAAGAGCCCATCCTTGCTTTCTTCCTTTTGGGATGGATCTGAGGGCTTCAAACTTGGCTGAAACTCCTTCTATAGTCTGAGCATTTCTAATATTTCTTTGTGGTTAGGGTAAGATTTATGTGTAGATTCAAGTTTTTTTTTCAAAAGTTTCTATCGGTTGGATGCTTAATGTGTTCTGTGGTTGTCTTTCAGCTGTGAAAGAAGAGAAGCTCTGTTTTCACAGGCTAAGCGGTTACATGGTTTCTCCTTCTGTGGGTTCTTGGATATTTTCACAAAGTGCCACTCCAACTCAGCCTCTTTTCACACTCTGAGCACTGAAAAAGTTCCCTTCCCCCCAATATGGGTTCTCTGATGCTGTTGAAGAAGGCCACTCTGACTGAATCTTTTCCAACATGCTGAGCACTGAAAAGTATTCTCCTGCTTTTGGGTTCTCTGGTGCTGTTGAAGATTGCTACTCAACCTGAATTTCTTTCCACAATTTGGTTATTTAAAAGGTTTCTCCCCCGTGTGGGTGATCTGATGCTCTTGAAGAAGGCCGCTCTGACAATCTCTGAGGATTCAAATGGGTCGTCCCCCATGTGGGTTTTTATGCAGTCGAAGCCTGCCACTATGACTGAATATCTTTCCATACGCTGAGTAATCAAAAGGTTTGTCTCCTGTGTGGGTAGTCTGAAGGTTTTTAATAGTGCCACTGTGCCTGAATGTCTTTCCACACTATGAGCATTCAAAACATTTGTCCCCTGTGTGTTTTTTGATGCTGTTGCAGCGTGCCGCTTTGGCTAAATCTCTTTCCACACAAGGAGCATTCAAAAGGTTTCTCCCCTGTGTGAGTTCTGTGATGCCGTTGAAGAGTAGAATTGTCAATGAATCTCTTTCCACACACTGAGCATTCAAAAGGTTTCTCCCCTGTGTGGGTTCTTTTATGCAGTTGAAGAGTACTACTCTGACAGAATCTCTTCCCACACTGTGAGCATTCAAAAGGTTTCATCCCTGTGTGGATTCTCTTATGTTCTTGAAGATGGCTACTCCAACTGAATCTCTTTCCACACTCTGAGCATTCAAAAGGTTTCTCCCCTGTGTGGGTTCTTAGATGATACTGAAGACTGCCACCCTGACTGAATCTCTTCCCACAATGTGAGCATTCAAAAGGCTTTTCCCCTGTGTGTATTCTTTGATGATATTGAAGATAGCGACTCATACTGAATCTCTTTCCGCAGTCTGGGCATTCAAAAGGTTTCTCCTTTGTGTGGGTTATTTTATGCTCTTGAAGACTGTTACTCTGACTGAATCTCTTTCCACACTCTGAACATTCAAAAGGTCTGTCCCCTGTGTGGGATCTTTGATGATATTGAAGTCTGACACTCTGAATAAATCTCTTTCCACATTCTGAGCATTCAAATGGTTTCTCCCCTGTGTGAGTTCTTTGATGATACTGAAGACTACTACTCCCACTGAATCTCTTTCCACACTCTGAGCATTCAAATGGTTTCTCCCCTGTGTGGGTTCTTTCATGATACTGAAGACTACTACTCCCACTGAATCTCTTTCCACACTCTGAGCATTCGAATGGTTTATCTCCTGTGTGGGTTCTTTGATGATATTGAAGGTAGCGAATTGTACTGAATCTCTTTCCACACTCTAAGCATTCAAAAGGTTTTTCCCTTGTGTGGGTTCTTTTATGCTCTTGAAGATGTCTACTCTGATTGAATCTCTTTCCACACTCTGAGCATTCAAAAGGTTTCTCCCCCGTGTGAGTTCGTTTATGGTCTTGAAGGTGGCTACTTTGACCGAATCTCTTTCCACATTGTGAACATTCAAAAGGTTTCTCCCCTGTGTGGGTTCTTTGATGATATTTCAGATGGCTATGTGTAGTGAATCTCTTTTGACAATCTGAGCATTCAAACGGTTTCTCCCCTGTGTGGATTCTTTTATGCACTTGAAGATTGCCACTTTGACTGAATGTCTTTCCACACTCTGAGCAGTCAAAAGGTTTCTCACTTGTGTGGGTTCTTTTATGCTTTTGAAGATGGCCACTTTGACTGAATTTCTTTCTACACTCTGAGCATTCAAAATCTTTCTCTCCTCTTTTTATTCTTTGGTTTACAGGAAGCTGTGGTCTATATTTCAAGTACGTTCCGCAATGAATGGATCTACTTGTCTTCATTATATTGTGCTTTGGGAAATGTACACTACGCTGTCTTCCATCTGTCTTCTGAACCAAACGGCTGTCTTTCTTTCCCTTCGGGTTGCCTCGGTTCCAGATGTTTCCTTCCAAGTCTTCATTACGAACTGTATCTGGCAATTGCGGATGAAGTTCCTCACCCTCCTCATTCCTCTGATCATCCTCTGTTGGAATAAAGAGAGAGATAGCATTAGCACCTGGGAGGGCAGGTACGGTTGAAAGGCTGAGGTAGAAAAGATTGACAGCTTTTTGGCCTCTTCCTGCTTGGTCGACCTTAAAATACCCTCCACCTTTCCACAGAATACCCAGGATTTAAGGGCACTACAACGTTTCAGGAGCCACAACTGAGCTCTTGCCAAGAAGGAGCTTCCAAACCTCCAGATTCCAGGCCCCAGAAGGCCGCCCTACAAAGTAGGCACATTGATGAACAAAAACTATTGAGGCAGACTCAGCTTGGGTTCTGTAAGGGAAGATCTTGTCTCACTAACCTGTTACTGTTCTTTGAGGGGATGAACAAACATGTGGACAAGGGGGACCCAATGGATATTGTTTACCTTGACTTCCAGAAAGCTTTCAATAAAGTTCCTCATCAGAGGCTCCTAAGGAAGCTTTAAAATCATGGGATAAAAGGACAAGTCCTTTTGTGGATCAAAAACTGGCTAATTAATAGGAAACAGAGAGTGAGTATAAATGGACAATTTTCTCAGGGGAGGGTGGTAAACAGTGGGGTACTGCAGGGATCAGTACTCGGTCCAATGCTTTTTAACTTGTTCATTAATGATTTGGAGTTGGGAATAAGCAGTGAAGTGGCTAAGTTTACGGATGATACGAAGTTGTTCAGAGTGGTGAAAACCAGGGAGGATTGTGAGGCACTTCAAAGAGATCTGTTGAGGATGGGCGAGTGGGCGTCAACGTGGCAAATGAGGTTCAATGTGGCCAAGTGCAAGGTGATGCACACTGGAGCCAAAAATCCTAACTATAAATACACATTGATGGGGTCCGAACTGGCAGAGACTGACCGAAAGAGATCTTGGAATCGTAGTAGATAACTCACTGAAAATGTCAAGACAGTGTGCGAATGCAATAAAAAAGGCTAATACTATGCTGGGGATTATTAGGAAGGGTATTGAAAACAAATCAGCCAGTATCATAATGCCCCTGTATAAATCAATGGTGCGACCTCATTTGGAGTACTGTGTACAGTTTTAGTCGCCACACTTTAGAAAGGATATTATTCGGAAAAAGTGCAGAAAAGGGCAACTAGAATGATAAAAGGGTTGGAACACCTTCCCTATGAAGAAAGGTTGAAGTGCTTGGGGCTCTTTAGCTTGGAGAAATGATGGCTGAGGAGTGACATGATCGAGGTTTATAAGATTATGCATGGGATACAACAGGTAGAGAAAGAAGTACTTTTCTCCCTTTCTCACAATAAAAGAACTCGTGGGCACTCAATGAAATGGCTGAGCGGTCGGGTTAGAACGGATAAAAGGAAGTCCTTCTTCACCCAAAGAGTGATTAACACTTGGAATTCACTGCCACAGGAGGTGGTGGCAGCTACAAGCATGGATGGCTTCAAGAGGGAATTAGATAAGCATATGAAGCAGAGGTCCATCAGTGGCTATTAGCCACAAGGTATAGATAGGGACTCTGGGGCAAGTGAGGCTCTGTATTCTTGATGCTTGGGGGGGGGTCAACAGTGGGAGGGCTCCTAGTGTCCTGGCCCCACTACTGGGCCTCCTGATGGCACCTGGTATTTTCGGCCACTGTGTGACAGAGTGTTGGATTGGATGGACCATTGGCCTGATCCAACGTTGGCTTCTCTTATGTTCTTATGTTCTCCCTCCTGTCTTGCCCAGTGGGCTTTATAATGCTACCAAACTAAGAGTCACTTAGAAGTGAAGCAGAAAAGTCCCATGGATATTCCTTGCCGATTCACTTGGCATAACTATGAAGGATACCCACTCTCACCCAGCCCACTTGGGAAGGAAATCCTCTCTTGAGATCCTCTTGAGGAACTTTCCAGTGATTCTTTGGTTGCCAAGCTGTTATTTGCCTCCACCATAGCCTCACTTATAATTCTGGCTTTTTTCACAGAGAGAAAGAGGAAGTGATAATTCTTATATGGGGGAAGACAGAAATCCAAGCAAGAGTAAAAATTCTCCTGGAAGGACAGAAATGTGGTCAAGATAAAAGCCCACCATCCCAACCAGTATAAGGGGCATGGATCTTTCCCAGATCACATTCAGAGCAGATCCCACTCCTGACCTTCGATGGGGCGCCATTGGTGCCAGCACCGGAGATTAGGAGTTTGGGAGTGCTCCTGGACACCTTAACAATGGAGGCCCAGGTAGCAGCCACTACCAAGTCAGCCTTTTACCATCTTCAGCTGATTAGGCAGCTGGTTCCCTTCGTTGAACGCAACGACTTGGCAACGGTGATCCATGCGATGGTCACCTCGAGACTGGACTACTGTAATGCTCTCTACATGGGGCTGCCCTTATCGCAGATCCAAAAGCTACAGCTGGTGCAAAATGAAGCAGCCAGGCTTCTAATGGGCCTCCCAACACGGGAACACATTCAGCCTGTGCTGAAGGACATTGCAGTGGCTACCGATAGCATACTGAATTCACTTCAGGGTGCTGGTTCTTAGCTTTAAAGCCCTTTATGGTCAGGATACCTGAGGGACGAGTTCTGCGCATGCGTCAACAGAGATAGACGCCTCATACTACTCCTCCGAAAAAAATAGTGAGATAAAATCTAATAACAACCAGAGTTAGTGGAAGATAAACAGTAAAAACAGAACCTAAAGGGAACCTAAAGCAATGGCAAACCTAAACAGCATGATGAGAAGCAGAGACATCACCCTGCCAACAAGAGTCCGCATGGTCAAAGCAATGGTATTCCCAGTAGTAATGTAATGGCTGCGAGAGTTGAACTATAAGGAAGGCCGACCGCCAAAGAATAGATTCTTTTAAACTATGGTGCTGGAGAAGACTCTTGAGAGTCCCTTGGACTGCAAGGAGATCAAATAATTCAATCCTAAAAGAAATCAACCCTGATTGTTCCCTGGAAGGCCAGATCCTGAAGCTGAAGCTCAAATATTTTGGCCACCCAATGAGAAGGGAGCACTCACTGGAGAAGACCCTGATGCTGTGAAAGATTGAAGGTCAAAGAAGAAGGGGACGGCAAAGGATGAGATGGTTAGACAGTGTCATCGATGCAACGAACATGAAATTGAGCAGACTTCAGCGGACAGCGGAAGACAGGAGGGCCTGGTGTGATCTGGTCCATGGGGTCGCGAAGAGTCATACTCGACTGTGCAACTGAACAACAAAGGGATCTTAAGCTCTGAAGAGTAATTATTGATCGGGTTTGGTGAGTCATTTTGAATATAAATCTACTTAAGAGTCGTGTGTAAGGCTGCAGTGATAAAATGGCAAAGAAAGAGCTTAAAGAGTTGACACAACTTATAACTAACATGGAAACAAATATTAGAGGTGATATTAAAGAACGGCAAAGTACAGTGGAGCATTTAACTGAGGAAATTAAAACTGTTCGGTCAACTGCAGATAACACTCTGGAAAAAAAACAAAACAGAGAGAGAAGGGGTTACAAGAACTTAAGAGAAGGATTGCCACTTTATCAGACCGACAACGCAGGAGGAATCTCAGGCTTTCAGGAATGAAGGACAGTATCCCAGAGAGCGCTGCAATCAGGGTCCCAACATTGACTCACCCTTCCCGGACCAAAGGATGCCAGGCTAGCTATAACCAAAGCTAGGGCATTCTCGGTGGTGGCTCCACTCTGGTGGAATGAGCCCCTGGAGGATATCAGAGCCCTGTAGGACCTTATGCAGTTCCACAGGGCCTGCAAGATGGAGCTGTTCCGCCAGGCTTTCAACTAGAAGCCGCTCCGGGGGGGGGGAAACCCTGCCCCTTCCAATCTTCAAAGCAGCCTGAGCCAGCCGCACTGAAGTTTGAATGCCAATTTGGATGAAATGTTAAATTGTTATCTCTTCATGGTATTTGGATTATTACTGGTTAGCACCTACATAATGAACATAAGAGAATTGCCATATAGTTGAATCGATGGCCATCTATATTATTTATTGCTGTCTTTACTCTGTCACACAGCGGCCAAAAACTGACCACGTGCCATCAGGAAGGGGTACCAGCAGTGGGGCCAGGCGCACAGTCAAGCCCTCCGACTGCTTGCCCCCTCCATGCACCAAGAATACAGCCAGGCCATCTATCTTCCGCTGTCCGCTGAAGTCCGCTCATCTCATGCCCTGTGGCATCAATGGCCACTGTATGGACCATCTGCATCCATATGTTTATCTAACTCCCTCTTTGAAACTGTCCATGCTTTCAGCTGCATCAGCCTCCTGTGGCAGTGAATTCCATCTGTTAATCACTCTTTGGGTGGCAAAGTATTTGACCTTTTATCTGTTCTAGAATCTGACCTTTTAATGACTTGCAGGATTGTTTTATGGTTTTATGATCGATTGATATTGATCTTATTGCTGTCTTTGATTCTCTTATAGAGTCGCCCTCCAGCTGGCCATGGCTGGGAAGAAGGTGTATACATTTGGAAGGGTATACATATAATATAATAAAATAAAATAAACTATTTGTATTATCATCCAGGGGAAGGGTGTGTTTTAAAAGCTGGCAACAGAGAAATAAAGATCTGGCTCCTTCCAGGTGTCTTTCTGAGGGCCTTTCATCCCACCTTTGCCTCAAACCAGGACACTTTTTCTGGCTGGGTGAAGGCCAGAACACCGGCCACAGTTTCCTCTAGGGAAGTAGGGGAACAGAAGTCAAAACGTGGTATTGCTGTTCCAAATGTCGATCCATGCCTCATCACGACGACACCAATTTGCAGCTTTGGCACTTGTGAAAGCTCCTCACCCAGAGAGGCCACGCTCCAATAGTTCTCCAGCATGACTTCCTGGTAGAGAGCTCTTTGGTCCGGATCCAGCAGGGCCCACTCTTCTGTGGTGAAAGACACGGCCACCTCCTCAAAGGAAAAGGGACGCTGAGAGAAAAAGCGGATTCCCTTATCAGAGGCCGAGGACAGACTAGCAATTTGCCGCGGGATGGGACCCGGGCTGACAACGACTCAATATCGGATTAAATGGAATGTTCACACAGGCACATCTGCCTGGCGTCCCCCCGCTCGACCTGCACCGGTGCTCTCGCCTCACTGCCGGATTAAAAAAACACCTGATAAAAGCTGGTGCAAATCTTGAAAGCCTGCGTTTGTCGCGTGTTTCTCCGCTTCCGGGGAGTCTGAACGTGCAGCCAAAAAGCCGGGAGCAACCCGCGTTGGGCATGAGGCAGCAGCGTGTGATTGGCCGCGTCCGCTCCACCGCCCAATGCGGTGCCGGCGTTGCAGGGCAAAAAAAAAAAAATCAGCAAAATGCGCTCATGCGCACATACACCACAGCCGAATTAATGGGAAATGGCAAATATAGCACGCCTCTGGTGCAGCAGTCTGAACGCTCCCGCGTGCCTCCGTCCCGTATCTTCCAGCAGAGGCCCCCGCTGTGTGGACGGGAAGACCCGGTATCGTTTACTCCGGGGTTTTTTGCCACGACTGGCTACCGGGGCAATTGCCAGTCTGTCCTCGGCCAGAGATTAAGCCAGGCAAGAGACTGCACACTGGAAGGGAGTAGTCTGGGAGGGTACAGGATATAAGGCTTGGCAGGGGTAAAGAGAGGGGTGTTCAGAGCCTCTCTTGCCCGGACACCATGTAGAAACTGCAGGAGCAAAAGCCCCCTGAGAAGGGGGGGGCAGGCTGTCCCCTGCTCATCTCTCCTACCTGGACTGGGGGTGCAGCAGCCGTTTCCACCCCTCTGAAAAGACGACGGCTCAGTAGCATCTTTCCACTGCCTGTTAGTGAGACAAAGGAACATAAGAACATAAGAAATAGAAAGCCAATGTTGAATCAGGCCAATGGCCCCTCCAGTCCAACACTCTCTCACACAGTGGCCAAAATATACCAGGAGCCATCAGGAGGTCCAGCAGTGAGGCCAGGGCACCAGAAGCCCTCCCACTGCTGCCCCCTCCAGCACCAAGAACAGAGTGCATCACCTGCCCCAGACTGAGAATTCCCATCTATACCCTGTGGCTAATAGCCACTGATGGACTTCTGCTCCAGATGTTTATCTAATTCCCTCTTGAAACTGTCCATGCTTTGTAGCTGCCACCACCTCCTGTGGCAGTGAATTCCACGTGTTAATCACTCTTGGGGTGAAGAAGTACTTCCTTTTATCCGTTCTAACCCGACTGCTCCGCAATTTCATGGAGTGCCCACGAGTTCTTTTATTGTGAGAAAGGGAGAAAAGTACTTCTTTCTCAACTTGCTCAATCCCATTCATAATCTTATAAACCTCGATCATGTCACCCCTCAGGAGGGAGGGAGGGTGTTTTCCAGGACTATCTGTCCCATTTCCTCATTTGTTCTCTGCTTCATGCAACCCTTCCCAGGTGTGTGCAGCCTCACCCTGTGTAAACTCAACATATTTTTAAACACTTTTTACTAAATTCTGGGAGAGGCAGAAGAGAAACACCAGGTACCTATGAGCCACAGGGATTATAAATCCTGCCAACATCTCTCAGACTTCTGTGAGACCTGTGTCAGGCCTGGGGGGTGGAAGAGGGGGTGGAAACTGTTATGTATGAAACTGTAAATCAAGGCTATACATTGCCATGTTAAGCTTGACTCTGAATGTGGCCCCTCAGATGTCGCATTGCTATTGGTCGGTTTCTGCGAAACCTCCTGTAAATACCAATCACTGTGTGAGATTGTTGCAAAGAGGGAACGGTCCTGATTGGCCTTTATCCCTGCAATGCCATTGGTCTTTAACTTGTTATGGGTGTGGCTTTGACAGCCCGGGAGAGTTTAAAAGAAGGAGCTCTGTGCTCCGCCTTGTTGTTGTGTGTTCCTGAGTTGGTGTTGCCGTTCAATAAAGCTGAAATCACTTGTTGAGCTTATTCTGTTGCTGAGTCTCAGACTTAACAGAAACGATGCTGCATGACATCTCAACGTCACATTCGGTCCAGGGGTGACTTGAGCGCACCTGGAGACTTCAAGGAAATATGAACGAGTTTTCAGAGTGTGTCTTGGCATGCTAGCATCACAATGAGGATTTCAGCCAGACGCAACACCAACATGACACCACCTCTGTTTTAAGGCCCTACCAAAGCCCTTCCTTTAAACTCCAGGGGGAGATACCAGCCCACACCCCGAAATCCATGTTCCAGCATCCTGTTTCCCACAGCAGTCCACCAGAGGCCCTTATAAGCACGGGTAAAGAAGCTGAATTTTCCCATTATTATTGGCCAACAGAAAGCGTTTTTCAGAGCTCTGCTGCCCCAGAAGGTGGAGGCTCCCTTTATTCACCTGGCTGACTACCTGTACCAAGATTTGTTTACATTATGGAAGGAAGGTGAGTCATGAATATTTTAATTCATGTGAGGAATTGCCTTCCATGAATTTGTTTTAATTGGTGGAAAACAAGTTCTGCAAATTAACTCTGTGTTTTGTGAAGAATCTCCAGAAGATTCTGACTCTGAAAAAGGAGCAGAAGCTCCTAAAACTCTCAAGCTGTTTTATGATAAAAAGAAGACGAAGAGAAGGAGATTGGATTCATACCCCGCCCTTCACTACCCAAAGGTGTCTCAAAGCGGCTTACGAACTCCTTTCCCTTCCCCTCCTCACAACAGCCACCCTATGAGGTAGGTGGGGCTGCGAGAGCTCTGACAGAAACTGCTCTTTTTCAAGAATAGCTCTTGTCAGAACTACGGCTTGCCCAAGGTCATCTAGCCAGGTGCAAGTGGAGGACTGGGGAATCAAACCCGGTTCTCCCAGATTAGAGTCCACACACTTAACCACTACACCAAACACACAAAAACAAACACAAGAGAAAATAATACATTTTTATAACGTTAGGGAAGCCTGAAAGCTCAAATGTTTAAAATTATAGGCTACAATGTACTCCAAAATAGGCTTACAATAGCTTTATTATGGCAAGGAATTTAACAGTATCATTTCATATATTTTCTTTTTTTTTTCTTATATCTAATCTGTAGGAATGACAGATGATTATGACTGTATGTTTAAGATCCGTGCTTTATTTCGTAGTTTTATTTGTTAGTCTTTGTAATTCCCTTATTTCCCCTTCCTATAGTGTTTGTAGAAAAGCAATAAAAAATAAAGACAAAAAAAATTCCCCTGACATGAAGAAGAAAAAGAAGAGATTGGATTTATACCCCACCCTTCACTACCCAAAGGTGTCTCAGGTATGGTTCCCAAGTACTTACCGTCTGGGGTCGGGGGACGAATGGTACCATCGAGTTTCCAGCCCCATTGCCAGAGCGTCGCCTACCGTCCCTTCCTGGCGATGGCATGGTGCTCCGTGCCTCTCCTTCCCCTGGGGATGGTCCTGCGAGGACGTATCCATCCCCCGGTGGCACGCGGTAAGTTCTTGGAAAGCCTAGTCTCAGGGCAGCTTACAAACTCCTTTCCCTTCCTCTCCCCACAACAGACACCTTGTGAGGTAGGTGGGGCTGAGAGAGCTCTAGACAGAAACTGGCTCTTTTCCAAGAACAGCTGTGCCAGAACTGTGGCTGCCCAGGCCATCCAACCAGGTGCAAGTGGAGGAGTGGGGAATCAAACCCGGTTCTCCCAGATTAGAGTCCGCGCACTTAACCACTACACCAAAACTGAACTCTCTACCCATCAAATGTACTGGGTGACCCAATCGTATTCAGGCACTAAGAGTTCTTACCACAGAAGAGGGAATTTTGGACATATTCCTGTGCCTGCACTCGTCCCTCTTGCTCTAAGGAAGCTCCTTCTGCCTCAGGGAATGTTGATTCTGTCTTCATGGATTTTTCACACATCTAGAAAAGCAGCAAGGGTCATTAATTAAGGTATGGCAGTTTGTGCAGTATAACTAGGAGAGCCTAAGAGTCTATGAGAGCCAGAAGTTCTTGCTCTTTTAGCATTATGCACCACTAGGTGGCGAGCTAGACTTGTTTTTAAGGCAAGAAACGTTTCAGAGGTGGTTTGCCTCTGCATCATGGCCCTGGTTTTCCTTGGAGGTCACCCATCCAAGTACCAACCTAGACTGATCCTGCTGAGCTTCCGAGATCTGACTAGCTTGGGCTCTCCGGCTAGCCTGGACTCTCCAGGTCAGGGAGCATCAAGGGATACGGATAAGAGATGGAATGGAACGGACCAAGGAATAGATCCTGCCCCACTCCTTGGCTCTGTATCCTTCTATTAGCAGACGTAGTGAGTTATCTGGAGGGATCAGAAAGTCTTTAGTAGAAGAGGCTGCTGAAGGAGGCTGTAAAAAATCTCCCTTTTGGATGATTAACACTTGGACAGATGTCTGGCAAGGAACCTTCAGGGTAAAGCCAGATGTCCTTGCTTGAATTGGACATACCTGGAGGGAATCCCCTCACCTGTTCTGCCTGCCTCTTCTCCTCTGCCTGACTCAGGAGGAAACCTTCAGCCAGGGCCACCGCCTGGGAACTGGTCTCTGGCCCACATCCTCTCACCCAGCCCTGCATTTCCTGGGGCAGGAGGGTCAGGAACTGCTCCAGGATCACCAGGTCCAGCATCTGCTTCTTGGTGTGCCTCTCTGGCTCCAGCCAGTGGCTGCAAAGTCCATGGAGCTGGCTGCAGACCTCTCGGGGCCCATCAGCCTCATGGTAGCAGAACTGCCGGAAGCGCTGGCCATGTACGTCTGAGGTCACGGTGTCCTGAGCCAGGGTCTCTGGCATAACTCTGTCCCAGAATTCAACACCACACCCAGCCTGGGGGAGAAGGAGGTCTTTCCTTGCTGTCTTGCCAGTTCCGGGTCCTCCTGGGTCCTGCTCTTCCATCTCCTGCCCCTTCTACTGAGTCACTTCCATCTATGAAAAGATGTCTTTATTCACTTGGCTGTGAAGAGAGGCTTCTCTCTGGGCGGAAGGAGAGACACAGATAGTAACATGTCAGAAGGGAAAATGAGAATGGATATACACCACTGAACATTCCAAACCTTTATGTGCTCAGGGGACATGTGAGAATTTCCCTGGCAGATCAGAACAAAAGGTCTTCTTGTGGTTGGTAGACTGAGTCTGATATCATTTTGCTCTGTCTCTAACTGGTTGATAGATCGTACTCAAAGAGTGCTTGTGAATGATTCCCCCTCCTCTTGGAGTGGAGTGACCAGTGGAGTGCCTCAGGGTCTTGGGACCCATTTTGTTTAACATCTTTATCAATGATTTGGGTGAAGGAATAGAGGGAAGGCGGATTAAATTTGCAGATGATACAGAATTGGAAGGAGTAGCAAATATGGTAGAAGATAAGAGTCGGGATACAGGATAGTCCTTTCAAATTGTTGTAAATTTTAAGATAGTACTAACTGTTGAATTAGTACTAGGAGTAGAGTAGAGGTAGCAAAAGAATAAAGGGTGGAGGAGCATTTATAGTAATAGGTATTTTAGGTTTTCTAGTTAGTTATTGTTATTAATTGTTAACTGTTTGGGTTTCAACTATGTGGGTGAAGGGAGGGACGGGGATATGGAGACGAGACTTAATAAGATCTGGAGTGCCTATGAAAGAAGGAGGAGGAGGGGGAGGAGGAGGAGGAGGAGATTGGATTTATACCCCCCCCTTCACTTGGAATCTCAGAGCGGCTTACAAACTCCTTTCCCTTCCCCTCCCCATCACAGACACCCTGTGAGGTAGGTGGGGCTGAGAGAACTTCTGACAGAAATTGCTCTTTTTCAAGAACAGCTGTGCCAGAGCTTGTGACTGGCCCAAGGCCACATCAGCAGGTGCAAGTGGAGGAGTGGGGAATCAAACCCGGTTCTCCCAGATTAGAGTCCATGCACTTAACCACTATACCAAACTGGAAGAGGAGGAGGAGAAGGAGGAGGCGACTGGATTTATACCCACCCCTTCACTCGGAGTCTCAGAGCAGCTTACAAACTCCTTTCCCTTCCCCTCCCCACAACAGACACCCTGTGAGGTAGGCGGGGCTGAGAGAGCTCTGACAGAAACTGCTCTTTTTCAAGAACAGCTGTGCCAGAGCTTGTGACTGACCCAAGGTCACATCAGCAGGTGCAAGTGGAGGAGTGGGGAATCAAACCCGGTTCTCCCAGATTAGAGTCCGCGCACTTAACCACTACACCAAACTGCCTCTCAGGGATCCTGACGATTGGGGGTAGAGGGAGGTATGGTAGTGAGACAAGGTGTAGGAAGGGAAGGAGACAGAGATACAGATATTCTCGGTCTCTTTCCAACCTTCATCCCATCCCAAGGCATGTTGGTGGTGAGGTAATTAAAGATAACCCTTCTCTGACACGGAGGTTATGCAATGCCAGGTCCATCAACAACAAAACCACAACAGCAAATTGACCTGGCATGCCTGGTGAGGATCTGGGTCAGGGAGGGCGATACAGTTGCCTTGGAAGAGCTGCCCCCCACCACCGGTTTCTCGGCCCTCCATCAGTCCCAGACTACAGGGCGGGGTGGCAGCAGAAATACTCCTCCAAGAGTTTTCTACTTCAGGGCAAGCCCTGTTCCAAACATCTCCGGAACTGGTTGTGTTGGCCTGGTGTGCAGCGACACTGGTCCTCGTGGGGACCCCCGTCCATGGCACACCTCCAACCACTGCTTTGCCAGCTGCACTGCCTCCAAGGTGAGTACCGGATCAGGTTGAAGGTTCTGGTACTGACCATCAAGGCCCTAAGCAGTCTGGGACCAGTGGATCAACAGGACCACATTTCCCAGTACACCCTCTGAAGAGCATTACGCTCTGGAGATAATAACCTCCTCAAGATCTCTGGCCCAAAGGATACCCGGCTCTCCTCGACCAGAGCCAGGGCTTTCTCTCTGACTAATGACATCTCTTCCCCATGGGACCGACAGCAATTCTGCAGGTCTTGTACGAAAGAGATTTTTCACCAGGCCTATCGTTGAGGAGAGCAATGGTGAACCATCAAGCCTGGTCTCCCTGTCTCTTCCCACTATAACACTCAAAAGCCATCTGATCAGATTCAATTATTGCTTTATCATTTTAAACGAATATATATATTTATTGTATTCATTGGAATGTATTTATAAATTATATGTTGTCAAAGGCTTTCACGGCAAAGTTAATTAGTTGCTGTAGGTCTTCCGGGTTGTATGGCCGTGGTCTTGGCATTGTAGGACCTGACGTTTCGCCAGCAGCTGTGACTGGCATCCTCAGAGGTATAACACAGAATGGTGGAGTACTCTCTGTGTCAAGGTGAGAAGAAAAATGGTAGGCAGGTAATTTATATCTACTCAGGAAGATGGGGTAGGGCTGAGTCATTATCTTGTAGGAGTTCCCCAGGCGGGGAAAACAAGCTAATGGAGTTTTCCTGAGGAGGTTCTTTTGTATATGGATCGTTTCCTGAGGAGGTTTCCTGTTTCCTGAGGAGGTTCTTTTGCATGTGGATTGGCTGTTGAAATTCTAACCTTATCTGTAGTGCTATTGTCAGATGCTGAGCCTTTTGTCCTGTTTTTCAGGACAGGAAACCATGCCCTATTTATTTTTAAACTCACTTCTTTCCTGTTGAAATTGTGTTTATGTTTATGATTTTCAATGGCTTCTCTGTGTAATCTGACATGGTAACTGGATGTGTTGTCCAGCCTTTCAGTCTCTTGGAACAAAAGATCAAAGATGTCTCTCCTTATTCCACAGAATGCAACTCTTTCAAATGAAGTAATTTACAGAATCCATTCCATTATGCGTATTCATTCTTACATCAACGGGCAAATAATTACAATCTCGTTTGAAAGAGTTGCATTCTATGGAATAAGGAGAGACATCTTTGATCTTTTGGAAGAAGTGGTCCACGAAACGTGATTTACTCCGGAGAATTTCGTCGTCATCTATCATCTTACTATGTTGAAGACTTCTTGTTCTTCTGTACAATTGAAGAAATATTGTTATGCCGTAGTGCAATAAGATTTTACAACATTAATATATGATGTGATGTAAGCGCAATTTGTACAGTTTCCTTTGGGTCTTTTTTTTGTTATATGTGACTGTGACCCTCCTATGGTTTTCTATTTGTTCTTCCTGGCCCCGTGTCTGTGGGAGGCTGACACTAGGGGGGTGCCCGCATCAACAGGCCCTGCCCCTCTCTGCCAGTCAGTGGGGAGTCACCTCGTGCTGTGCTTGGTGGGCATTGGGGCAGTTTCCATGATCTTCCCTGGCATTGCTAGGCTCTCTGCACCTTGGTAATAGAGTTGTTCCAGTTTTCCACTGTTCTGCTGGGTGGGCCTGGGACACCAGCTGGGCCCACATCGGGGTCTTAGGACGGGGCTGCGGTTGATTCCAGGGCAGGCAGGAGTTCCCTTCCCAAATTCCCAAAAGTACTCATCCAACCAAAAAAAAAAGGCCAGCTTGTTTGGTTTTTTTGCACATTAAAATGACCAGCGACAGAACGACAGATTCATACATTTATCTTTTCTTCTACTGATCTTCCAAGGGATCTTCCAGGAGCCAGGAAATGGCAGGACAGGAGCTTTCTTGAGAAAAAAAGCAAGCAATGCTCTACATCTTACAATACCACCCACACACACACACTGACGGATCTACATTTTTGGGACCCTGACGCTTGAACTCTTCTGGGGGCTCCTCGTCAGCCAGCAACCAAATTACAGGGACGTTTCAAGGCCACACGAAGCGGTTATTAGAGCATATTCTGAGGTCAATATTACGTACCTCAACCCATTGGCTTATGGTTCTGTCACTAAAACTACCTTATTTTAATAAGGTAAAGGTAAAGGTTCCCTTGCTCGAAAGCCAGTCGAATCCGACTCTAGGGTTGCGGTGCTCATCTCCGTTTCAAAGCCGAAGAGCCAGCGCTGTCTGAAGACGTCTCCGTGGTCATGTGGCTGGCATGACTAAACACCAAGGTGCACGGAACGCTGTTACCTTCCCACCGGAGTGGTACCTATTTATCTACTTGCAATTTCTTGCTTTCGAACTGCTAGGTTGGCAGGAGCTGGAACTAGAGACGGGAGCTCACCATCATGCGGCACTCTCGGGTCTCGAACTGCTGAACTACTGACCTTCCACAGCCAAAAAACTCCATTAATTTTGTAGAAAAATTAACTCATTTTTTTTTTTTAAATGTCACTTCAGGGTCCCTCCAGGATTAGGGGCCCTGAAGCTCCAGCTTCATTCATTTTATAGTTGATCCGCACCCCGCACACACACACACCCCACACCTCAGAAAACAAAGTCCTCTTCCATACTGACAATAGCTGACAATACATCCATACTCTTCCATACTGACAAGCTGACAATAGCACTACAGATAAGATTAGAGGTTCAATAGCCATTCCACATGCAAAAGAACCTCCTCAGGAAACAGGAAACAAGCCATAGACAAAAGAACCTCCTCAGGAAAGCTCCTCCATTAGCATGTTCATAGCCTGGAGAACTCCTACAAGATAATGACTCAGCCCTACCCCACCTTCCAGGGTAGATACAAATTACCTGCCTACCATTTTTTCTGCTCACCTTGACACAGAGAGCACTCCATCTTTCTGTGTCATACCTCTGAGGATGCCAGTCACAGCTACTGGCGAAACATCAGGTCCTACAATGCCAAGACCACGGCCACACAACCCGGAAAATCTACAGCAACTAATCCTCTTCCATAGTGGGACAAAACTGGTGCCTGACAAGGTTGTCAACCTCCAGGTGGGACCTGAAGCGCTCCCAGAATTCCAACCAACTCCCAGCTGACTGAGATCAGTTCCCCCTGGAGAAACTGGTCGCATCGGAGGAAGGCCTCTATTGGCCTTCCTCCCATCTGAGGTCCCTCCCCAGCCTCAAACCGGGCCTTTCCCAGAATGCACCTCACCATTGTCCAGCCATCTGGCATCCGGGAGTTGGCAACTGTATGGCAACCCTGGCTGGGTATGCTCCCAGTCAGGCCTGTAGCCAGGATTCTGTACTTCAGGGGGACCTTTAAATAAGTCCAGGGGCACTGACATCATTTGGGGAAGCAAGCCATGTTTAGGGAAGGGGTAGCAGCAGCAGAGGGCTAGATGGAAGTTGTGGGGGCTTGGCAGGAAGGCAGGGGGTCAGGCCCCCAAAACCCCACTGTAGCTACGGGCCTGCTCCTAGTCTTCCTCTCTCCCAAGAAGTCAAAGCTTCTCCCCTAGTGACTCACTTCTAAGGAAGCCTTCCTGGGGATCCGGCTACTGCCGGGGCTTTTCCCTCCTGTTGTTTCTCTGCAGCCCTCCCGGTCCTCTTTCCCTGTGCAAAAGCAAACCCCTCCATCCGCCCCCCCCCCCCAGAAAAGAGCCTTTCCTCAAGCCTGAAGTGCTGCAGAGGAAGGGAAAATGTGTCCTGTCCTTCCCCTGAGGAGGTCCAGCCAGGCTGCCGTCAGTGACTTTCTATGCACCTCAGTGAGGCTACTCTGGAGTAACTCTGCATGGGGCTGGGCTCCCAGATTCTCCAGTGCTGTTCAGCCATCTCAGAAGAAGGATCCCCCATTGCTTTCTCCTATATTGCAGATCACAAGACACCATGAACTGCAGACCGGAAGGTTGGTAGTTCAGCAGTTCGAGACCCGAGAGTGCCGCATGACGGGGTGAGCTCCCTGTCTCTGGTCCCAGCTCCTGCCAACCTATTTATTTATTTATTACTTTCGATTTATATTCCGCCTAGCCAGGAACTGGCTCAACCTAGCAGTTCAAAAGCAAGAAATTGCAAGTAGATAAATAGGTATGGCTTCAGTGGGAAGGGAACACCGTTCTGTGCAACTTGGTGTTTCGTCATGCTGGCCAAATGACCATGGAAACGTCTTCGGACAGCGCTGGCTCTTCGGCTTGGAAAAGGAGATGAGCACGGCATCCCTAGAGTCGGATTCGACTGGCTTTGGAGCAAGGGTAAACCTTTACCTTTGACCAATATGGAACATAGTCTGAGAAAGCAGGAAAAGAGGCTCCGGCACAGGAATCGATCACCTGGACTCAAAGCAAAGCCGCGTCCCCAAAATGCTGCTCACCGTCTGGCCGGTCTTTGCATCTCCTTTTGCAACCATGCATTTCCCTCTCACTCCCCCCCCCTTCCTCCCCACCGCTGCCCTAGGGGACTCCGCCCCGAAGTACTGTCAGCTCACCCGATCCTGCGCTTGGGGGCTGAGGTTTGCAGCAGTCCGAGACCCCACTTCTCTACTGCTGGGGGTGGAGGGGCGGGAAGTGACGCATGGCCGCCGTCTCCCTCCTCTCTAGGAGCGCGGACTCCTCGCCCCCTTTAACCCTCTTCTGCAAGAAGCAAAGAGGGGAGTGGAAGCGGGGAGCCGATGCACCTTCCAGGCTGCTTCCCCTCCCACCCCCGCACCCCCACCTCGCATCCAACCATGGAAGATTCCCGTTTCCAGAAGCTGGGCTTTTTGGGTGCAAAGTCAAGGAGGTGGAAATGCATCGAGGGGAGGGACGGGTCCAGATCAACGCTCCCTCTAAGCCAGTGTTTTTCAACCACTGTGCCGTGGCACACTAGTGTGCCGTGAGATATTGTCTGGTGTGCCTGGGAAAAATTCCAATTTCATCCGTAACATATGAACAATTATAAAATAAAGTATTATTATTTCATAATAAAGTAATTATAAAATAATTTCTTTGTGTTTATTTGATTCCTATTCAAGAGAATCACTTTATATATAGTCAATATAGGCACAGAGTTAAATTTTTTTAACATTTTCTAATGGTGGTGTGCCTCGTGATTTTTTTCATGAAAAAAGTGTGCCTTTGCACAAAAAGGTTGAAAAACACTGCTCTAAGCTGTGGAGTCCTGTGAGCGAAAATTCATAAGAACATAAGAGAAGCGAATGTTGAATCAGGCCAATGGCCCATCTAGTCCAACACTCTGTCATACAGTGGCCAAAATATACCAGGTGCCATCAGGAGGTCCAGCAGTGGGGCCAGGACACCAGAAGCCCTCCCACGGCTGCCCCGTCCAGCACCAAGACTAGAGTGCATCACCTGCCCCAGACTGAGAGTTCCCATCTATACCCTGTGGCTAATAGCCACTGATGGACTTCTGCTCCATATGCTTATCTAATTCCCTCTTGAAACTCTCCATGCTTGCAGCTGCCACCACCTCCTGTGGCAGTGAATTCCATATGTTAATCACTCTTTGGGTGAAGAAGTATTTCCTTTTATCTGTTCTAACCCCACTGCTCAGCAATTTCATGGAGTGCCCAGGAGTTCTTGTATTGTGAGAAAGGGAGAAAAGTACTTCTTTCTCAACCTGCTCAATCAATCCCATGCATAATCTTATAAACCTCAATCATGTCACCCCTCAGCCGTCGTTTCTCCAAGCTAAAGAGCCCCAAGCATTTTAACCTTTCTTCATAGGGAAGGTGTTCCAACCCTTTTATCATTCTAGTTGCCCTTCTCTGCACTTTTTCCAATGCTATAATATCCTTCTTGAGGTGTGGCGACCAGAACTGTACACAGTATTCCAAATGAGGTCGCACCGCACCAATGATTTATACAAGGGCATGATGATACTGGCTGATTTGTTTTCAGTTCCACTTTGTGAGCTACTGTGAGAGCAAGTAATTTGGCTCCTGCATAAATTAGTTTGCTCTGGAGCCAATCCTTCCTGAGCTAAGGCAGAAATGTGTGAGCCAGGGGCTAAAAAACTATGCGCTAGCTCACACTGACTCAGCTTAGAGGGAACATTAGTCCAGATCGTCAGTAAAGGAGGGGGGATGCTGGTGGCGCCCGGAGGGGCTTGGCCGGAGGAAGAATAGCCCCCAGCCTCGAAGGGGCTCCTTGCAAGGGGGTGGGGGAGGGGCCTGGGAAAGCCCCGCCTCCTCCTGAAGGGCCCTGCATCCGACCCGTCCACAGCTCCAGTGGATGCGCCTTCGTTCCTCTCTGCAAAGCCAGGAGAGTCCTTGCAGGATCCTCCTCGGGGCGGAGAGCTCCGACGCCTTCCCTCTGCCTGGGGATGCGAGGCACTGTGAAAGCGGGCTCCTTTCCAGGGTGGGGGGGAGGACCAAGAGACTCCCTTTCGCCTTGGAGGGGAAGGGGGCCTTTGTCTCTTCCTAGGAAAGTTTCTCCAGACACAATCATCCCCCCGCCTCGTAGTTATAAGAGGAGAGGGAGGAGGAGATTGGATTTATACCCCGCCCTTCACTACCCCTCCTGCCAACCTAGCAGTTCGAAAGCAAGAAATTGCAAGTAGATAAATAGGTACCACTTCGGTGGGAAGGTCACAGCGTTCCCTGGCGCCTTGGTTTTTAGTCATGCTGGCCACGTGACCACGGAAACGTCTTCGGACAGCGCTGGCTCTTTGGCTTTGAAACAGAGATGAGCACCGCAACCCTAGAGTCGGATTCGACTGGCTTTCGAGCAAGGGAACCTTTACCTTTACCTTTTACTTCACTACCCAGAGGAGTCTCAGAGCTGCTTACAAACTCCTTCCCCTTCCCCGCCCCACAACAGACACCCTGGGAGGTAGGTGAGGCTGAGAGAGCTCTTTCCAGAACTGTCCTTGAGAGAACAGCTCTGCCAGAACTATGGCTTGCCCAAGGTCATCCAGCCAGGTGCAAGTGGAGGAGTGGGGAATCAAACCCGGTTCTCCCAGATTAGAGTCCGCAAACTAAACCACTATACCAAGCTGACATCACCCACACACATTCCGTGTTCTTCCACAATTGACTACCATAACTTGAAAGTTTTACTGCCTTGCTCTGAGGAAAGGAGCCTGGACTGTTTCCAGAGATGGAGATAGGGAACGTCTTTGTCTGTCTGTAGCAGTAGGGGGCTATGGTGGCTTAGAGGTTAAGATGCTGAGCTGCAGACTGGAAGGTCTGTAGCTCGGCAGGTCCAGACCCGAGTGCCGCATGACGGAGTGAGCTCCCGTCTCTGGCCCCAGCTCCTGCCAGCCTAGCAGTTCGAAAGCAAGAAATTGCAAGTAGATTAATAGGTACCACTTTGGTGGGAAGGTAACAGCATTCCGTGAGCCTTGGCGTCTAGTCATAAGAACATAACATAAGAGAAGCCAATGTTGAATCAGGCCAATGGCCCATCTAGTCCAACACTCTGTCACACAGTGGCCAAAATATACCAGGTGCCATCAGGAGGTCCAGCAGTGGGGCCAGGACACCAGAAGCCCCCTCCCACTGCTGCCCCCCCCAGCATCAAGAAGAGAGTGCATCACCTGCCCCAGACTGAGAATTCCCATCTATATCCTGTGGCTAATAGCCACTGATGGACTTCTGCTCCATTTGTTTATCTAGTTCCCTCGTGAAACTGTCCAGGCTTGTAGCTGCCACCACCTCCTGTGGCAGTGAATTCCATATGTTAATCACTCTTTGGGTGAAGAAGTACTTCCTTTTATCTGTTCTAACCCGACTGCTCAGCAATTTCATGGAGTGCCCACGAGTTCTTGTCTTGTGAGAAAGGGAGAAAAGGACTTCTTTCTCAACCTGCTCTATCCCATTCATAATCTTATAAACCTCGATCACGTCACCCCTCAGCCGTCGTTTCTCCAAGCTGAAGAGCCCCAAGCATTTTAACCTTTCTTCATAGGGAAGGTGTTCCAACCCTTTTATCATCCTAGTTGCCCTTCTCTGCACTTTTTCCAATGCTATAATACCCTTTTTGAGTTGTGGTGACCACATGACCACGGAAACGTCTTCAGACAGCGCTGGGTCTTCGGCTTGGAAACGGAGATGAGCACCGCAACCCTAGAGTCGGATTCGGCTGGCTTTCGAGCAAGGGAACCCTTTACCTTTACCTTTCCTTTAGCAATAGAAAGGAGCGGGCGTCCAGCAGCACTAACAAAATTTGTCGCCACAGCTCACTTCTTCAGAGACAGCTGGAAACTTGGGCTGAATCCAGCCCGGGGCGAGGTGCTGTTCGCCAGGGGTTCGACCCAGGATCTCACCCGTGCCTTACTGGGATAGACAATAATGCTAGGAAAAAATTGACAGCAGCGGGGAAAGAGGAACTAATGGATTGCCTCAGTAATGAAGCCACAATGGCCCTCAGTTTGCAAGACCTGAGTAAGGCTGGGAAGGAGAGGACATTTTGGAGGCCATTGATTCGCTCCTAGTCTGGATAGCCCCGGCGAGTTTGATCATGTCAGATCTTGGAAGCTACGTAGGGTTGGCTGTAGTTAAGATTTGGACGGCAGAGCACCAAGGGATCTTCCAAGAGCCAGGAAATGGCAGGACAGGAGCTTTCTTGAGGAAAAAAAGCAAGCAATGCTCTACATCTTACAATAGCACCACAGATAAGCTTAGAATTTCAACAGCCAATCCATATGCAAAAGAACCTCCTCAGGAAAGCCTGTTTAGCATGTTTCACAGCCTGGGGAACTCCTACAAGGTCGTGACTCAGCCCTACCCCGCCTTCCTGAGTAGATATAAATTACCTGCCTACCATTTTTCTTCTCACCTTGACACGGAGAGGACGCCACCTTTCTGTGTTATGCCTCTGAGGAGGCCAGTCACAGCTGCTTGGCGAAACGTCAGGTCCTACAATGCCAAGACCACGGCCAGACAGCCCGGAAAACGACGAATGAACTCCAGCCGTGAAAGCCTTTGACAGTATATCGACAACATAAAAAAAAAAACCAAGAGCCCAGTAGCACCTGAAACACTCACAAAATTTGTGGCAGAGGAATTCCAGAGAGCCAATTTTCCCCATTTCTTCTCTGTTATTTCACCTCTTTACCCAACTCTCAGAGTTTTGTGCCTCCTGGACCGTGCTCAGTTCCTTTTTGTTTGGAGGCATGGATGGGTAGGAGAGCACACCCAGGAGAAGAGAATTCAGGGGCCAAGAGGAGATGTTCACTCTTGGGGGTTTTGGAGGCTGAAATAAAAGAGCGACTGAAATGATGAGGGGGCTCGAGCCCCTGCCCTATGAGGATCGGTTAAAACGCTCTGGGCTGTTTCGCCTAGAAAAGAGGCAAGTATATGTTTTTGCAATTGCTACAAGTTTGTATTGTAGGCCATCAATAGTAGGCCCTAACTAGGATGTGTGTCATTGAGCACCGCATCCATAGACCACTGAGGAAGGCCCGAAGGGGCCGAAACGCATATGGTCCTGAGGTCAAAAGATTTTTACCCATCAATTGTATTTGTATAATAACTAAGTTGGCTGTATAAGCCTTTTAAGCCTGACACTTGGACTATTTCTTTTAACCGCAGTATGTTTTAGCTATGTGTACACCCTAATAAAGGAGCTGCGGTGGCTCAAGTGGTTAAGACGCTGACCTGCAGGCTGTGGAAGGTCAGTAGTTCAGCAGTTCAAGACCCGAGAGTGCCGCATGAACATAACATAAGAACATAAGAGAAGCCAATGTTGAATCAGGCCAATGGCCCATTCAGTCCAACACTCTGTCACACAGTGGCCAAAAATACCAGGTGCCATCAGGAGGTCCAGCAGTGGGGCCAGGACACTAGAAGCCCTCCCACTGCTGCCCCCTCCAGCACCAAGAATAGAGTGCATCACCTGCCCCAGACTCACCCCATGACGGGGTGAGCTCCTGGCTCTAGTTCTAGCTCCTGCCAACCTAGCAGTTCGAAAGCAAGAAATTGCAAGTAAATAGGTACCACTTCGGTGGGAAGGTAACAGCGTTCCATGCGTTTAGTCATGCCGGCCACATGACCCTGGCATTTAGTCATGCCGGCCACATGAACATGGAAACGTCTTTGGACAGCGCTGGCTCTTCGGCTTGGAAACGGAGATGAGCACCGCAGCCCTAGAGTCGGATTCGACTGGCTTCCGAGCAAGGGAACCTTTGCCTTTACACCCTAATAAACATTTTGTATTTTTGCATAATATAGTTTGTAGCTTGACCCTCTTTGTTGGTAGCTGGAGGTCACCTGCTTTTACAGTTGATCTCCAGGCGACAGAGATCAGTTCCTCTTGAGGAAACGGCTGCTATGGATGGTGACTCTGTGGCATTCAACCTCACAGAATTCCCTCCTCTCCCCAAACCCTGCCTTCCTCAGGCTTCACCCCAAAATCTCCAGGCATTTCCCAACCTGGAGCTGGCAACCCTATTGCTGAGTCATCCAGTTTAGAGAGATCTTCCAGTGGTGGTGGTGGGGGAAAGAACCATCCAGTTGTAGCTGTAAGGTTTTCAAGGCAAGAGACATTCAGAGGTAGTGTGATGACAATCCTGGGCCCTATAGTAGTGCCGCTTATAGACTGTAGGGAGGCCTAGTGGCTCCAGGGAAGCCTGTACTAGAGTAACTATCAGGGCCTGCATTTCCCAGGTCACCCTTTGGGCCCTGTGATTGGCTAGCAGGGGATTTGGAGCAGAGGAGTAGGGGGTGGTGCCTGGGAAGAAGGAATAAAAGGCCCTGTCCCAAAGTGGGAGGGGGTTCACTCCCAGGGAGCAGAGCTGGTGTGAAGTTGCTGTAGCTGGAGGGATCCCTCATCCAAAGGGGGTGAGTCAGTCTGAGACCAAGTACCTAGAGAAGGGTAGGACAGTATAGTTCAGTGTTTTTCAACCTTTTTTGTGCAAAGGCACACTTTTTTCATGAAAAAAATCAGGAGGCACACCACCATTAGAAAATGTTAAAAAAATTTAACTCTGTGCCTATGTTGACTATATATAAAGTAATTCTCTTGAATAGGAATCAAATAAACACAAAGAAATTATTTTATAATTACTTTATTATGAAATAATAATACTTTATTTTATAATTGTTCATATGTTACGGATGAAATTGAAATTTTTCCCACGGCACACCAGACAATATCTCACAGCACACTAGTGTGCCACGGCACAGTGGTTGAAAAACGCTGGTATAGTTAGACGTGTTCTAAAAAGGATATTATAGCATTGGAAAAAGTGCAGAGAAGGGCAACTAGAATGATAAAAGGGTTGGAACACCTTCCCTATGAAGAAAGGTTAAAACGCTTGCGGCTCTTCAGCTTGGAGAAACGACGGCTGAGGGGTGACATGATCGAGGTTTATAAGATTATGAATGGGATTGAGCAAGTTGAGAAAGAAGTACTTTTCTCCCTTTCTCACAATACAAGAACTCGTGGGCACTCTAAGAAATTGCTGAGCAGTCGGGTTAGAACAGATAAAAGGAAATACTTCTTCACCCAAAGAATGATTAACACTTGGAATTCACTGCCACAGGAGGTGGTGGCAGCTGCAAGCATGGACAGTTTCAAGAGGGAATTAGATAAACATCTGGAGCAGAAGTCCATCAGTGGCTATTAGCTACAGGGTATAGATGGGAACTCTCAGTCTGGGGCAGGTGATGCCCTCTATCCTTGGTGCTGGAGGGGGCAGCAGTGGGAGGGCTTCTGGTGCCCTGGCTCCACTGCTGGATCTCCTGATGGCAACTGGCATATTTTGGCCGCTGTGTGACAGAGTGTTGGACTAGATGGGCCATTGGCCTGATTCAACATTGGCTTTTCTTATGTTCTTATGATTTTTTATTTCGTTGCTTTACCTACCTTTACTGTGCTCAATTTTCCCTATGTGTTATTGAATCACAGCTGTTGTTAAAACTCTTTAATAAAAATAGTTTGTTACTCTGCCTGGGGTCCTCACGCCTTATTCGGTCACTTATAAGGGGAAACCTACTGGAAAAGGAGCGTATAAAGGGGTAGAGTGTGTGCTCTGTGCTCTCCAGAAGAAACCCATACCAGGGTGGTGGCAGCCATTAGAGATGACATGGTGGCAGGAGCGGCGGGATAGACTAATTCTGGACTTGAGTGAGAGGCAGAGTTCTGTTTAGGGTTGTCTTAAGACGCTGAACTGCAGGCTGTGGAAGGTCAGTAGTTCAGCAGTTCGAGACCCGGGTGCCGCATGACAGGGTGAGCTCCTGTCTCTAGTTCCAGCTCCTGCCAACCTAGCAGTTCGAAAGCAAGAAATTGCAAGTAGATAAATAGGTACCACTTCGGTGGGAAGGTAACAGTGTTCCGTGCACCTTGGTGTTTAGTCATGCCGGCCACATGACCACGGAAACATCTTCGGACAGCGCTGGCTCTTCGGCTTTGAAATGGGGATGAGCACCGCAACCCTAGAGTCGGTTTCGACTGGCTTTCGAGCAAGGGAACCTTTACCTTTACTTACCTTCCCGACTGCCAAGGGGGGGAAATCCCTTTCTTCTTACCTTTGGCTTGAGGAAGCTACGCAAGAACTCAGTAAAGGCACTGGTACAGTTTTGTTATTTTCTAGCTGTCGGGTTGACGGGATTGTGAGGCTAGAGATAGGCAGTGTATGTTCCTTCCATCAGGGAAAGAAAAATCAATGACGCTCCCGTTCCTAAAAGCAGAATCTGGAAGTGGACTGCTGGGCCAATGTCAACCGTGGGCGCGCCACTGGTCGAAGCAGCTATGTCGCAAGCGATGACACCCCTGGGTGAAGAGAGCGTACGTCTACAACTGCAACTGAGGCAGGCAGACCTCAAGGCCAGACTCGAGGGGGAATCAGTGAGAGCTATGATGACACCGTGATATCCCGACTACACTATCATAATGCGCTGTATATTGGTCTCACCTCAAAAGGAACATGGAGGCTGCAGTTGGTGTAAAACACAATAGCTCAGCTATTAGTGGGAGGTAAAGGGAGGATACATCTGATGCCCATTGTGCAGCCACTCCACTGGTTACCCATCAGTTGCCATGTGGAATTTAAGGTATCGACTATCACATATACAGCCCTTCATGGCCTTGGTCTCTCATGTCTGTGGGACTCCCTCTCCCCTTCTGCTCCGCAGCAATGTCTTCATTCATCTGAGCAGGTACCACCCTGCAAATGGGGAAAATCAACAACCGCCCATACACACGCACTCTCTATTGTTGACCCCACTGTCCTGATGCTGGCCTGGGCTGGGCTGGCCGGGGTGTGCTGTCAGAGCAGAGGGTGCATAGAGTAGGGGGCTAATCTGGGAGGTGTAGTTGAAGTCCTGTCTGGGGTTGTGCACGGAGACGGGGTGCGGGCACAGAGCATTTTAAAAGGCAGTCTGAGAACAGGTTCGAGCAGTCCGAGAGTCATTTACGAGCAGACTGGGAACAGATCTGAGACGCGCCGTCAAGAGGTGGTACGAGAAGCCACAGTGGGCGAGCAGAGCCCAGTTAAGTGTCAGGATCCGATGCAGTGGTTGCAGGGTCGGGAGTAATTCGACTCGTTGCTTCCACGCATGACTCGTCTTCCGTTTACTTATTTATACTTGGTTCCCAGCTGGACCGCATTAGGCCAGTGCACGGGGGATCATCCACCCTCACTAGCTCCAGGTTTTTCTGGCTGCAGAGCGCACATTTCATCTCTTCTCAAGGAGTCTGTGCTGCGCCCTTCGCTGCCAGCATTCCAGAGGCTCCTGGGCAGGGCCGGCGCCCACTAGGTGAGCTAGGCACTCGTCTAGGGCACCAGCCCTGCAGGGCACCAAATGCCCCTGCCCCCTGTGAAAAGCCCCTTCCCACCCAGCGCGGCAGCGCCCTTTCCTGGGCACCCGAAAGCTGGCGCTGCCATCTGCGGCACTGGGGGAGGGGCAGGCGTTCTAACCGCCCTTCCCTGGCTTTCTGGGACCTCACAGCTGTGGGTGCCCAGAAGTGGCTGCCAGTGCTGAGAGGAAGGTGGCATCAACCCGCCCTTCCTGGCAGGTGGAGGTGCCCCGGAAGCACGTTCCACCATCTCAGGCCCCACCAGGAGGTTGGCATCCTGGTGTGGTGGGCGCCCAGGCTGTCCTGCCTGGGCGCCCAGACACCTGGGGCCGGCCCTGCTCCTGGGACGGGATGGCGAGGCAGCCCGCGTGACCTTGTCTGGTGCTGGGTCAGGTTAGTTGGGGTGCTGCCCTCATCTAGCACTTCCATGGTTTCAGGGGATCAGCTATCAGTGGCCAGTTGTGAGCTGAGGCCTGAACTGGCCAACTCAGGCTGACCCATAACTCCCACCTTATGGAATGGCCTGCCTGGGGAAATCAGAAAAGCTCCCAGCTCTCCAGGTTTTCCTCAAACGATGCAAAACTGAATCACTTTCCACTGTAGGCCAGCTTGACATCCTTCTTCCTGGCCTTGTTCTGTATGTGGGACCCAGACAGACCCTTTTTCAGGGCTGCCCAGCCTGGAGCAGCTTTTCCTCCCCCCAACGCCACTCTTGACCCACCCAGGCATCCCCCATTCCGACTTCTCAAGCCCCAGTCCTCCAGTCCTCCTGCAAGCAAAGCCAGATCCCAGAAAGGAGAAAGCTGGAGGACTTCAGTATTTCTCTCCTCTTTTTTGTATCCTCTCTAGGAATTGCAGGCCTGTCTGCTTCTTAACCCCTTACTAGCTATTGTGCATCGAAGGGAATAAAAGATTTGTTATGCCTAGACCCCTCTTCCCTCGGAAGGATGAGTCTGTTACCTAGGAAACGGTGATACACAAGGAACCTTCCTGTCTCAGCTCTTCCCTGGTCTGCCAATAGGATCAAAGTAGGTCCTACAGTCACATGGAATCAATGCTCCGTATAAGCTGTGCAGTCTTGTGAGCAAAAAGTCTACTTTGCGTGCCACTGGCATTAAAGTTGTGAGCAAATGATTTGGCTACTGCATAAATTAGTTTGCTCTGGAGCCATCCCTTCCGGAGCGAAGACAAAAATGTGTGAGCCGGAGGCTAAAAAACTGTGAGTTGGCTCACACTAACTCAGCTTAGCGGGAACACTGCATGGAATGTGTGCCATCAAATATTGACCAGACGCTTGTCTGGGAAAAGTGGTCCTAAAGCTGCATTGTGAAAGGGTGTGATACCTGACAGCTCCCTTCCCTCTTTAAATCCATCAGTTTCCAAGACTGACTTCTCAGAAAGGAGAGGAGAGATTGGATTGACCCCGCCCCCACTGCCCAGAGACGTCTCAGAGTGCTTATAAACTCCTTCCCTTCCCTCCCCACTAGGCACCCGTGAGGTAGAAGAAGGAGAAGAGATTGGTTATACCCGCCCTCACTCCCAAGGAGTCTCAGAGCGCTGACAAACTCCTTTCCCTTCCCCTCCCCACGACAGACACCCTGTGAGGCAGGTGGGGCTGAGAGAACTTCTGACAGAAACTGTCCTTGAGAGAACAGCTGTGCCAGAGCTTGTGACTGACCCAAGGTCACACCAGCAGGTGCAAGTGGAGGAGTGGGGGAATCGAACCCGGTTCTCCCAGATAAGAGTCCGCGCACTTAACCACTACACCAAACTGGCTCTCAGAAACGGCAGTAAAACTAAACAACTCCCTACCTTGCTTGACCTTTCCTTACCTGGACATCCTTAAAAAGTATGTAGTAAAAAACATTTTAATCCTCTAACACTTCTTGTAATGGTTTTTTTTGTCCTGACTATTCGAGGTCACCAAACACAATAGACATTTTCACATGAATGTTATATTGCATTCGCAATTCCTGGGAAAGTTATGAAGATTCCTTGCTCAGACACAGTGTCTCACTATAATTATTACAACATTTGTTCTAGAATCAATCACATCATGCTCTAAGGGTATATTCAGCCGCACTCTTAGTTTATATGTGCTTGGATGTCCATTAAGTTACACTCCCAACGCGAGGTTGGGTACCCTTCCTTCCTTGAGTGGAATGCTGGTTCGTTTCGCTCGTCCTTCTCCGACCTCAGTTTCTTTGGATAGGTAAATATAGCCCCATAAAAATAATCTCCCCTCCCTGTCTCTATAAGCTACCACCTTTATTTTCTGAACTTGTATTATGTGTTTATAGAGTGTTCTTCAATTAATCAGTTTTGATTTTGTTCTTTAACTCTCTCTCTCTTTTTTTTAATAAAACCCATTTCATTTATCATGGCCTGGTTTGATTCGAGAGCTGTACTGAGGGAAAATCCCAGTATACGTTAGGTGGAGACCCTGCCTGATTAGCCTCCTCTCACATTGTTTGGGTTTCCAGTTTGGTGTAGTGGTTAAGTGCGCAGACTCTTATCTGGGAGAACCGGGTTTGATTCCCCACTCCTCCACTTGAACCTGCTGATGTGACCTTGGGTCAGTCACAAGCTCTGGCACAGCTGTTCTCTCAAGGACAGTTTCTGTCGAAGTTCTCTCAGCCCCACCTACCTCACAGGGTGTCTGTTGTGGGGAGGGGAAGGAAAGGAGTTTGTAAGCCGCTCTGAGATGCCTTTGGGCAGTGAAGGGTGGGGTATAAATCCAAACTCCTCCTCCTCCTCCTCCTCCTCCTCCTCCTCCTCCTCCTCCTCCTCCTCCTCCTCCTCCTCCTCCTCCTCCTCCTCCTCCTCCTCCTCCTCTCTCTTCTTCTTCTTCTTCTTCTTCTTCTTCTTCTTCTTCTTCTTCTTCTTCTTCTTCTTCTTCTTCTTCTTCTTCTTCTTCTTCTTTCCTTGCTAAATCTCCCAAAATGCTCAGGAGACCCTCACAACCACTTTTGGTAACAAATTCTAATGAATTTTTTTTCCAAATTAAGGAAGAGATTAAATCTGTGCACCGTGAGCTCCCAGGGCCAAATAAGGAATGCACAGTTAGAGTCCATGGAGTGGATAAATATCTGTTTATTACAATAACAGGAAAATACAGGACTGTATACCTTAGCACCCAGTAACGCCAAGCTGTATTCTGCCCCAAACAGGAAGGGCAATAGGTCTTATACTCCAAATGACATCATTACAGTTTATACATTAAGAAATATTTAATTGGCGTCCAACAGGTTTCATCATCAAAGCATCATTTGAGCGGGCACTTCTCTATTGGCAAGTCCCTATCGGGGTGTTAAATGACAGTAGTCACATCTGCTTATCTGGTCCTGGAACAGAGGGGCATTCTTTTGGCATTATTCCTGGCTTATTTGCTTTGATCTAAAACTAGGGAGTTTCCTGATAAAATGCATACAGCTTAGCTCTTGGCATACATTCTGGGGCCAGATGTTCCACTCTACATGAGGAGATATTTGTTTAGAGAACACTTGGTCACTGGAAAACAGCAGTGGCACCCACTCTTTCACAATGGCATAAAAAGCTGTGGGATTTATACATTATGGCAAAACTCTCGGATAATCTTACGCGCTTTGACAAAATCCATGCTCCCACCTCATTTGTGTCCACATGGTTTCCCATTTTAGAATATCTGACACAGCAAAATAACACACCTAAGGTAATGGATGATCTATGGCTGTGGTAGAGTTTATACAACTGTTCCTCATAGTATTATAAGTCCTTGTTTGTACTCTCGCTGTACATTTCATACCTAACACACTATTCTTAAAACTCTTATGTCCAATGTCAAATATCTAGATTGCTCTAGTTTCTTTGTATATCTCTTACCTTCGGATAGTTCACATCTCACAGTTGATAGACGTTACTTTATGAATCACTTTGTATTTCATGTGCATTTATAGTTGAAATGTTTGTATTAATATATATTGTTTTATAAAACTCAATAAAACTTTATTGTAAAAAAAGAGAGAGAGAGAACACTTGGTCTTTCTATCACATAGCTAAACTTTCAGAATGTCCTTCAACTGGGGAACTTATAATTGCAAATGTACATTCCATTCTACTATCCACTGACTCTAGAGAAAAAGACCTTTTGGTATTAAAATGATATTCTAAATAATTCCACTCTACAGCTCTACTGTCTGGCCTAAACAGTAAGATCTAAATTCAGTTTAATTAGACTCCTACTAAGGCATAATGACAGCTGTCATTCTACATGTCAAGAGAAATATCAGAAATCACATTCATAAATCACATTCACTGGTCACTTGTCCTACACGGGCCAAGAAAATCTGCTGTCTTGTTGTGGTCGCTCAGTGTGGCTGGTAATGGCCTGAGGTGCGAGTCTCAAACATCGGCAAAGGGATTGTTTTTTAGAACCTTATACACAATTAAAAAATAACATGCAACACTGTTTGACACATTTAATGAAGCCTAACATATAAAAACCCCTCACAAAGCACAGAAAACACAAAGTGAGATTTACCTGATACAAATAATAATCTCTTCAATTAGATATGACCCTTCCTTAGCTTTGTTTTTTCTGATTTATTAAGAAACGTTCTATCTAGGGTTACCCACTGCTTGGAGGAGAAAAAATCTGCTGTCCCTTTAACAGAGGCATTATGGGATGTTATTTATCACTTCAGACACCCATTTCCACACACTAAGCCTCTGGGAAAGAGGCACAATATTTTTTTTCCTTCGAGGCCTGTTAAGAATCCTAATGAAATACTTTTCCACATTAAGCAAGATAGAAAGCGAAATGGAAAGACAGTAAGAACATAAGAACATAAGAGAAGCCAATGTTGAATCAGGCCAATGGCCCATCTAGTCCAACACTCTGTCACACAGCAGCCAAAAATACCAGGTGCCATCAGGAGATCCAGCAGTGGGGCCAGGACACTAGCAGCAATCCCACTTCTGCCCCCTCCAGCACCAAGAATAGAGGGCATCACCTGCCCCAGACTGAGAATTCCCATCTATACCCTGTGGCTAATAGCCACTGATGGACTTCTGCTCCAGATGTTTATCTAATTCCCTCTTGAAACTGCCCATGCTTGTAGCTGCCACCACCTCCTGTGGCAGAGAATTCCATATGTTAGTCACTCTTTGTGAGTTTTTTCTCACTCTGCTTCATTATGGCAAAATCTCCAAGGAGGAATTCAAGGGGGTTTGGAGGAGTCAGAAGTTAGAGATAAGCCTTGACCCAATGGTTAGTCCAGGTCATTTCTGGCTCCTGGAGTCGGAGGGGGGGTCATACTAAGAGGAGGGAATCTTACTTCTCCTTCCTGATTCTCTCTGGGAGAAGATGGGGGCGGGTGGGGAGCACAACCAGGGAATTCGTGCCCCACAATGTTCTCCATCAACTCCATGGATATTGGACAATTTGCCCAATACTGGATGTTGTTAGTGAGGGGTCTGATCTCTAAGAACCTACTGTTTTGCTCAGTTGGGGGACAGAAACTTTTCCTGTCAACCCAAAGTAATCCTACTGCTAGAACACTTTGGGATTCAAAGTGGGTAGACTCCCAAAAGCTCACAGCAGGCTGGCCTGGGGCGGGATTAGGGTTCAGAAACGCCTCTCTAGAACTGGTTGTCAGATAAAAATGTTTTGTGAATGAAGGATGCCCGATGATCACACTAGGGCTGAGTTCAGACTGGCAGTTTGCTCCGGTAGCCAGTCGTAGCAAAAAAGCCCCAGAATAAACTGTTCCGGGTTTTCCCGTTCAGACAGCCCGGGCTGCTGCTGGAAGATGCGGGGCAGAGCCGGGCGGGAGTGTTCAGACTGCCACATGCGGGGGTGCGCTGTATTCGGCGCTTCCCCATTAATTCAGCTGTGGGTGTATGTGCGCATGAGCGCTCATGCGCATAAGCGCATTTTGCCGATTGGGGAGGACCCCACAGCGCCCGCACCGCATTGGGCAGTAGAGCGGAGCATGGCCAATCTTACCGCTGCTGCCTTCTGCCCAACACGGGTTGCTCCCGGCTTTTCGGCTGCGCGTTCAGACTTCCCAGAAACGGAGAAATGCGCGACACATGCGGGCTTTCGGATTTGCTACCAGTTTTATGAGGTATCTTTTTAATCCGGCAGTGAAGCGCAACAGCGGGTTGGCTACGGGTGGGGGATGCCAGGGAGATGTGCCTGTGTGAACACCCAATTTACTCCGGGATTGAATCGTCGCTGGTCCGGGTCCCTACCGGGGCAAACTGCCAGTCTGAACTCAGCCTAGGTTTGTGCTGTAGATATCAGTTATTCTCAACTTTCTTCACAGGATTTGGGAAAAGAAATGTTTTTGCTAGTTTTGGAGATATCAGAAAGATTTAGACTGGCAGATAAACTGATGTACCGAGTTTCAGATAGGAAGGCAACCACTAACAATGCTCTTCTTTGTGAGACTACTCTAAGATCCTTTCTGAACTTTCAGCACTTGGCTGTTCTAACAACAGCTTTATCAGAATCAGATATAGGAAAGTTTTACCATTGTATGGATTGTCTTTTTCTAATATTATTTTTATTGAATATTATATAGAAAGGGGATAGGGCATGGGGATATAAAAGAATACAGAATACAAAAAAGATATAAAGCTTACAGTTGCTTCCGCATACGTTATTTCACTAATTATTCTACTTTTACAGTCTGGTAATTCATATCTTATAACTGTTCACTTAAAGCTATACCAGTCTCAATATCTGCAAATAAAAAAATTCAGATCATTTCTTTTGTAGCTCTTAAACATTCTACAGTTTCTTGGGGGGAAAGAAAGGATAATAACAAAGAAAGAAAAGGAAAGAGACCATATGTCGAATTAGTTTCACAGCTTTAAAATATATCTATTGATTCTCATGTTCTAGGTTAACCTTTGTCCTTACTATTTTAACTCTTTAATCTCCACCGCTTATATATAACTGTTTTGTTATAAGAGAATTCTACCAACTTAGAAATACGTCTTGCCAAACATTACCACTACTTAAAGGCGTCTATCTTTAAAATTTCCTAAAATAACACATTTAGCAACCTTATAAACATTATTTCTATCTTATATTCAATATTTACTTTAATTTCAATTTTAATTTCATTTCTTGGCTTACACATCTGTAACAATATTGTATAGCACACAATTATATTTAATAAAATAATTTCTATTAAGTTCCTCTTCAAATATCTTTAACACTGTTTCTGTCTTAAAATCACTGTTTATTTTAATTTCAGTTTTGACAGTTAATTCCCTTTAAAGTTTTACTTGGGAGATCATCATCTCTGCTATAACAATTACATCTTTAAGAAGTTATCACCACATTTACCACTGTCTAAAGGCTTCAATAAATGTTCTTATAGCCACTGTTTCTGCCTTAAACAGCGTTTCCCTTACTTTCAATTTTAATTCAATTTCAACTTCTTGGATTACTCAACTACAACTACAATTATGTTTAAGAACTAATCTCCGTTAGATTTCAATTCAAATTCATTAACTTAGCTATGGTTGTTCCATCTTCTTTCCCCCCCACCCCCTTTTTTCTTTTCCCCGTTCTTAAATTCCCAACATCTTTTCTTCTCTAATGGAGGGCTATTCTTGCAAGCTTTCAATATGGGGGTAGAGCATTTTCTTTGTTCACTTGGTATATCCAAAAAGTACATATTAGCCATATTAGGTGTAATCAGTGTTCCCTCTAAGTTGAGTTAGTGTGAGCTAGCTCACTGTTTTTTAGCCTCCGGCTCACAGATTTTTGTCTTCGCTCAGGAAGGGACGGCTCCAGAGCAAACTAATTTATGCAGTAGCCAAATCGCTTGCTCACAACTTTAATGCTAATAGCTCACAAAGTAGAATTTTTGCTCACAAGACTCCACAGCTTAGAGGGAACATTGGGTATAATCCTTCGCATCTCCATCTTCGGATCCTTTCAATTCAGGCAAATAAACAACTGTGCCTTCCACTTCAACTTTAAATCATTTAATTTCTGGGGTTTCCAGTTTTGATTCTTCATTCAGATTTTCTATTTCATTTGGTAGCTGTTTCATTGAATTTTCCATTTGACCAGATTTAAAAGACAGTTCTTGGACATGATTAGCTAGAAGACATAGTTTTTGCTGCACTGGAAGCATAGCTGCATTAAACATATCTTTCACTGTTTCCATAAACGCTTGTACAGTCGCCAGTTTCTGCAGGGTAGCTTGGCTGAATATCAAAACACAGCAAAGTTTGTTTAGGCTAGACCAGAGAATCGAATTTGCACGGTTGTTCTTTAAGCCTTCTTCCACCCATAGACTTTTCCAGTATCTAATTTTATTTCAATATAGTCCAGAGGGGTAGAGTCCAGTTCATTATAAAGACACAATCTGCTTCTTTAACAACTTTAAGTCCTCTTCTCAGATTAGAATCAATTTAAATCTAGTGGGGATGGCACATTCAAAGTTCTAGTACTTTTAATCCCCTTTTTAAATGTTGCTTTCTTTGGCTTGAAAGCCACTCCTGAATCGAGGAGGGGGAATCACTAAACAGCAATTCCCTAACCCCCCCTTTTAATTCTGTAGAATTTTAATCGTCGAGTTCAGGTCTTCAAATGCATTTCAACAGATATTTGTCAGAAAAGGTGCACTTACTTGCAGAGACTCTTCTTGAAGTGTAGAGTATCATTTAAAGTGGAAAGTCGCTTAGTTTCATTTTTAAATAGTCCAGCAGTCACAACTGAGAGCCAAAATGGTGCTTACGGTAGCTGGTGCTTCGGGATAGACGAGAGAATCCAGATCGTTGCTACCACTCCGATCTAGCTCCCTGTCATGTCCCCTGCTTCAGGTACCCCTCTCTTGGGGTCTCCCTAGGAGCCTGGTTATCCCTGGCTCCCCCAAGCCACGCAAGTTGGGTGGCCGCATAAGTGGAACTCCACAGCTCACCCCAATGTTGTTGCGCCGGAACCGGAAATCTCCCATTGTATGGATTCTCTGAGGAACTTGAAAGTTGGATCTGTGCCTCAAGCTCTTGCCACGCGCTGAGCATTTATGAAGTTCTATCATTGTGTGGAATCCTCTGTGCAAAAGGAGATGGGAGCTGATCTTGAATCTACTTCAGCTGGAAGAGCCCATCCTTGCTTTCTTCCTTTTGGGATCTATCTGAGGGCTTCAAACCTGGCTAAAGCTCTTTCTATAGACTGAGCATTTATAACATTTCTTCCTGGTTAGGGTAAGATTTCTGTGTAGATTCAAGGTTTTTTTTCCCAAGAGTTTATATTCTTTCGATGCTTTAAGTGTTCTGTGGTTGTCTTTTAGCTGTGAAAGAAGAGAAGTGCTGTTTTCACAGGCTAAGCAGTTACATGGTTTCTCCTTATGTGGGTTCTTAGATATTGTCACAAAGTGCTACTCCAAATCAGTCTCTTTCCACACTCTGAGCACTGATACTGCTGAAGAAGGCCGCTCTGACTGGATTCTTTCCAACATGCTGAGCACTGAAAATGTTTCTCCCCTATGTGAGTTCCCTGATACTGCTGAAGAGTGTCACTATGACTGAATCTCTTCCCAGACTCCAAGCACTGAAAAGTTTTCTCCCATGTTTGGGTTCTCTGGTGCTACTGGAGATTGCTACTCAACCTGACTTTCTTTCCACACTTTCTTTATTTAAATGGTTTCTCCCCTGTGTGGGTGATCTGATGCTCTTGAAGAAGGCCACTCTGACAATCTCTTTCCACACTCTGAGGATTCAAAAGGTTTCTCCCCTGTGTGGGTTCTTTTATACAGTTGAAGACTGCCACTATGACTGAATGTCTTTCCACGCTCTGAGTATTCAAAAGGTTTGTCCCCTGTGAGTGTTTTTTTTGATGCTTTTGCAGAGAGCCGCTTTGGCTGAATCTCTTTCCACACAATAAGCATGCAAAAGGTTTCTCCCCTGTGTGAGTTATGTGATGCCGTTGAAGGGCAGAATTGACAATGAATCTCTTTCCACACTCTGAGCATTCAAAACGTTTCTCCCCTGTGTGGATTCTTTTATGCAGTTGAAGAGAACTACTCTGACTGAATCTCTTTCCACACACTGAGCATTCAAAAGGTTTCTCCCCTGTGTGGATTCTTTTATGCAGCTGAAGATGTCCACTCCGACTGAATCCCTTTCCACACACTGAGCATTCAAAAGGTTTCTCCCCTGTGTGGGTTCTTATATGGTTTTGAAGATGACTACTTGAACTGAATCTCTTTCCACACTCTGAGCATTCAAAAGGTTTCTCCCCTGTGTGGGATCTTTGATGACACTGAAGACTGCTACTCCCATTAAATCTCTTTCCACACTCTGAGCATTCAAATGGTTTCTCCCCTGTGTGGGTTCTTTCATGATACTGGAGACTGCTATTCCCACTGAATCTCTTTCCACACTCTGAGCATTTGAATGGTTTATCTCCTGTGTGGGTTCTTTTATGCTCTTGAAGATGTCTACTCTGACTGAATCTCTTCCCACACTCTGAGCATTCAAAAGGTTTCTCCCCTGCGTGGGTTCTTTCATTCTCTTGAAGATGGCTACTTTTACCTGTCTTCATTATACTGTGCTTTGGAAAATGTACACTACAGTTTCTTCCATCTGTCTTCTGAACCAAATGGCTGTCTTTCTTTCCCTTAGGGCTGCCTCGATTCCGGTTGTTTCCTTCCAAGTCTTCATTACTAACTGTATCTGGCAATTGCGGATGAAGTTCCTCACGCTCCTCATTCCTCTGATCGTCCTCTGTCGGAATAAAGAGACAGATAGCATTAGCACCTGGGAGGGCAGGTAAGGTCCGAAGGCTGCAGCAGGAAAAGATTGACAGCCCTTTGGCCTTCTTTCCACAGAATAGCCAGGATTTCAGGATACTACAACCTTTTGAGAGCAAACAGCTGATCTCTTGCTGAGAAGGAGCTTCCGAACCTCCAGATTCCAAGCCCCAGAAGGCCTCCCTCCTGTATTGCCCAGTGGGCTTGATAATGCTACCAAACTAAGAGTCACTTAGAAATGAAGCAGAAAAGTTCCACTGATATTCCTTGCCCATTCACTTGACATAACTGTGAAGGATACTCACTCTCACCCAGCCCACTTGGGAAGGAAATCCTCTCTTGAGATCCTCTTGAGGAACTCCCCAGCCGTTCTTTGGATGCAAGGCTGTTATTTGTCTCCACCATAGTCTCTCTTATCATTCTGCCTTTTTTTTTTACAGAGAGAGAAAGAGGAAGTGATAATTCTTATATGGGGAAGGACAGAAATCCAAGCAAGAGGGGAAATTCTCCTGGAAGGACAGAAACGAGGTCAAGATAAAACCCCACAATCCCAACCCGTATAAGGGGCATGGATCATTCCCAGATCACATTCAGAGCAGATATTTGTATTATTATCCATGGGAAGGGTGTGTTTTAAAAGCTGGCAACAGAGGAATAAAGATCTGGCTCCTTCCAGGTGTCTTCCTGCAGTCCTTTCATCCCACCTTTGCTTCAAACCAGGACACTTTTTCTGGCTTGGACGATGGCCACAACACTGGCCACAGTATTCTCTAGAGTAGTAGCAGGACAGAAGTCAAAATGCGGTCTTGCTGGTCAAGATTCTGATTCATGCCTCATCACAATGAAACAAATTCGTACCTTTGTCAATTATGAAAGATCCTTACCCAGAGAGGCCACGCTCCCATAGTTCTCCAGCATGACGTCCCGATAGAGAGCTCTTTGGTCTGGGTCCAGCAGGGCCCACTCCGCCAAGGTGAAAGACACGGCCACCTCCTCGAAGGAAATCAGACACTGAAAGAAAAAGCAGAGTCCCTCCTCTGAGATGATGGCAGACAGAGACTGCACACTGGAAGGGAGTAGTCTGGTGTCAGGTTCAACAGCAAGCAAATCCAAACACTCTTTACAAGGAAAGATATGCTTTATTGGAATACCACTATGTTGCCCATTGATGCAGAGTTATTGTCAGGAATACCCAAACAAGCATGGAGGCATAAGTATATGCTATGATGCATTAGCTAGACTAGCAAATGAGAACTGAGCGCGCGCGCGGGAAATCTCCCGGCGGGATGTTACATAATGAACAGGAGAACCCCCCCCACCGTCAGAAGACAGGAATATTCCCACGGCTGGGAATGCAGTCTTCACCTCCTTCTCAAGGCCATGTAGATAACAGGGCGGCTTCCCACAGTTACTGCAAGCAAAACTATGCGCATGCGTGCAAGCGGAACTATGCGCATGAGTGTAAGCGGAACTATGCGCATGCGTGCAAGCTAAACAACAAGTAATGATACAGAAGAAATGGCAGTTAACTGACATCTGGGAGGGTTCAAGATGTATAGCTTGGGATGGGTCAAGGAAGTGGCGTTCAGAGTCTATCTCACCTGGACACCTTGTAAAACCTGCAGGAGCAAAAGCCCCCCTGAGAAAGGAGCGGGGGAACCAGGTTCTTCCCTGCTCAAATCCCCTACCTGGACTGCAGGTACAGCAGCCTTTTCCACACCTCTGAAAAGACGACGGCTCAACGGCGTCTCTCCACTGCCTGTTAGTGAGACAAAGGAGGAAGGAAGGGTGTTTTCCAAGACTTTCTAATCCATTTGCTTGTTTGTTCCCTGCTTCATGCGCCCCCTTCCCAGGGGTGTGAAACCTCGCCCTGTGTAAACTCAACACATTTTTAAATACTTTTTACTAGATTCTGGGAGAAGCAGAAGAGAAGCACCGTGTACCTATGAGCCGCAGGGATTCTAAATCCTGCCAACTTCCACATATGGTGGTCTTGCCCAATCATTGAATCATTTTGGAAACGGTTTCATCAAAATATATTTTTAATTATTGGTGTAAAGTTAAATTTTCTCCCTGAAGTCCTTTTATTGGAATACCAAACCCCTCCAGCAGGAAATGAAGAGCATAACGAATTAATCTCTATTTTACTTTCTACAGCAAGAAATACTGTAGCTGCTCATTGGAAAAATCCTTTACCTCCCCATATCAGTACTGGGTTAAGTCGAATCTGGTCCTCTTTTGTTATGGCAAAGATTACTGTTGGTACTTTGCAGCCATACTCCGAGGAAACTCACAATAATTTTGTTACGACTTGGCTCCCACTAATGCAATTTCTGTCTGAACAAGGATAAGAACATAAGAGAAGCCAATTTTGGATCAGGCCAATGGCCCATCTAGTCCAACACTCTGTCACACAGCGGCCAAAAACACCAGGTGCCATCAGGAGGTCCAGCAGTGGGGCCAGGACACCAGAAGCCCTCCCACTGCTGCCCCCCCCCCAGCACCAAGAATAGAGTGCATCACCTACCCCAGACTGAGAGTTCCTGTCTATAGGTAAAGGTAAAGGTTTCCCTTGCTCGAAAGCCAGTCGAATCCGACTCTAGGGTTGCAGTGCTCATCTCCGTTTCCAAGCCGAAGAGCCAGCGCTGTCCGAAGATGTTTCCGTGGTCATGTGGCCGGCATGACTAAACACCAAGGCGCACGGAACGCTGTTACCTTCCCACCGAATTGGTACCTATTTATCTACTTGCAGTTTCTTGCTTTAGAACTGCTAGGTTGGCAGGAGCTGGAACTAGAGACAGAAGCTCACCCCGTCATGCGGTGTACCCGGGTCTTGAACTGCTGAACTACTGACCTATCTATACCTTGTGGCTAATAGCCACTGATGGACTTCTGCTCCATATGTTTACCTAATATCATTCCGAATAATCCGATATACAAAGATATGATCTTTTTCTAGTTCTTTCTTGGCCTCCCAACTTTCTTTCCCTTGTTGAAGGCTGAAGGTTTTGATGGTTTAACTGTACTCAGATGAGCTAGCACGTTGTTTGGTGTTTTTGTATGGAACTGACATGTATAGATTTAAATACAATTTAAAAATAAATAAATCCTGCCAACAGATCTCAGACTTCTGTGAGACCCGTGTTAAGGCCTGGGGGAGGAAGGGGGGGAAACGATGTCGCATGACACCCGTGTTCCCTCTAAGCTGAGTTAGTGTGAACCAGCTCAGAGTTTTTTAGCCTCCGGCTCACAGACTTTTTGTCTTAGCTCAGGAAGAAGGGCTTCAAAGCAAACTGATTTATGCAGCAGCCAAATCGCTCGCTCACAACTTTAATGCCTGCAGCTCACAAAGTAGAATTTTTGCTCACAAGACTCCATAGCTTAGAGGGAACATTGCATGACATCTCAACATCACATTTGGCCCAGAGGTGACTTGAGTGCATCTGGAGATTCCAGAGAAATATGAATGAGTTTTCAGAGTGTCTCCTGGAATACTAACATCACAAGCAGGATTTCAGCCAGACGCAACATCAACACGACACCACCTCTGTTGCAAGGTCCTACGAAAGCCGCTCCTTTAAACTCCTGGGGGTGGGGGGTGCCAAATCCCTATTCCAGTATCCTATTTCTCACAGCAGTCAGCCAAAGCATGGGTAAAGGTAAAGGTAAAGGTTCCCTTGCTCGAAAGCCAGTCGAATCTGACTCTAGGGTTGCGGTGCTCATCTCCGTTTGCAAGCCGAAGAGCCAGCGCTGTCCGAAGACATTTCCGTGGTCATGTGGCCGGCATGACTAAACACCAAGGCGCACGGAATGCTGTTACCTTCCCACCGAAGTGGTACCTATTTATCTACTTGCAATTTCTTGCTTTCGAACTACTAGGTTGGCAGGAGCTGGAACTAGAGACAGGAGCTCTCCCCATCATGCGGCACCCGGGTCTCGAACTGCTGAACTACTGACCTTCCACAGCCTGCAGTTCAGTGTCTTAACCACTTGAGCCACCGCAGTTCCATAAAGCATGGGTAAAGAAGCCTAATTTCCCCATTATTGTTGGCCAACAGAAAGAGCTTTTCAGAGCCCTGCTGCCCCAGACGGAGGAGGCTCCCTTTATCCACCAGGCTGAATATAGCTGTGTCGAGATTTTTCTGCATTATGGAGGGAAGGTGAGTCGTGAATATTTTAATTCGTGTGAGGAATGGCCTTCCGTGAATTTGTTTAATTAGGGGGAAACAAGTTCTGCACATTAACTCTGTGTTTTGTGAAGAGGTGTTTAATTTCCCCCCCTGACGTGAACTCTCTACTCATCAAATGCACTGGGTGACCCAATCGTATCCAGGCACAAAGAGTCCTTACCACAGGAGAGGGCATCTTGGACACGTTCCGGCGTCTGCACGCTTCCGTCTTGCTCCAAGGAACCTTCTTCTGCCTCAGGGAATGTCACTTCTGACTCCATGGATTTTCCACACATCTTGAAAAGCAGCAAGGGTAATTAATTAATTAATTAATTAACGTATGGCAGTTTGCGGGAAAGACTGAAGGTAAAAGAAGAAAGGGGATGGCAAAGGATGAGATGTTTAGACAGTGCTATCGATGCAACAAACATGAAAATAAGCAAACTCCGGAGGACGGCGGAAGACAGGAGGGCCTGGTGCGATGTGGTCCATGGGTTCGTGAAGAAGAAGAAGAAGAAGAACATAAGAACATAAGAGAAGCCAATGTTGAATCAGGCCAAGGGCCCATCTAGTCCAACACTCTGTCACACAGTGGCCAAAAATACCAGGTGCCATCAGGAAGTCCAGCAGTGGAGCCAGGACACCAGAAGCCCTCCCACTGCTGCCCCCCCAGCACCAAGAATAGAGTGCATCACCTGCCCCAGACTGAGAGTTCCTATCTATACCTTGTGGCTAATAGTCACTGATCTGCTCCATATGTTTATCTAATTCCCTCTTGAAACTGTCCATGCTTGTAGCTGCCACCAGCTCCTGTGGCAGTGAATTCCATATGTTAATCACTCTTTGGGTGAAGAAGTACTTCCTTTTATCTGTTCTAACCTGACTGCTCAGCAGTTTCATGGTGTCCACGAGTTCTTGTATTGTGAGAAAGGGAGAAAAGTATTTCTTTCTCAACCTGCTCTATCCCATGCATAATCTTATAAACCTCGATCATGTCACCCCTCAGAAGAAGGAGAAGATAAGAAGAGATTGGATTTATACCCCGCCCTTCACTACCCAAAGGTGTCTCAGAGCGGCTTACAAACTCCTTTACCTTCCCCTCCCCACAAGAGGAACCCCGTGAGGGAGGTGGGGCTGAGAGAGCTCTGACAGAAACGGCTCTTTTCAAGAACAGCTCTGACAGAGCTATGGCTTGCCCAAGGTCATCCAGCAGCTGCAAGTGGAGGCGAGGGGAATCAAACCCGGTTCTCCCGGATTAGAGTCCGTGCACTTAACCACTACACCAAACTGAGTCGGACTCGACTGTGCGACTGAAGAACATCAATGAGAAAAGTTTGTGCAGTATAACCAGGAGAGCCTATGAGTCTCTGAGAGCCAGAAGTCCTTGTTCTTTTAGCATTATGCACCACTAGGTGGCGAGCTAGACTTGGTTTTTAATTCAAGAGACGTTTCAGAGGTGGTTTGCCATTGCCTGCCTCTGAGTCACAGCCCTGGTTTTCCTTGGAGGTCACCCATCCAAGTACCAACCTAGACCGATCCTGCTGAGCTTCCGAGATCTGACAAGATCCGGCTAGACTGGGCTCTCCAGGTCAGGGAGCATCAAGGGATATGGATAAGAGATGGAATGGAACGGACCAAGGAATAGATCCTGCCCCACTCCTCAGCTCTGTATCCTTCTATCAGCAGACGTAGTGAGTTATCTGGAGGGATCAGAAAGTCTTTAGTAGAAGAGGCCGCTGAAGGAGGCTGTAAAAAATCTCCCTTTTGGATGATGAACACTTGGACAGATGTCTGGCAAGGAACCTTCAGGGTAAGGCCAGATGTCCTTGCTTGAATTGGACGTATCTGGAAGGAATCCCCTCACCTGTTCTGCCTGCCTCTTCTCCTCTGCCTGACTCAGGAGGAAACCTTCGGCCAGGGCCACCGCCTGGGAACTGGTCTCCGGCCCACATCCTCGGACCCAGCCCTGCATTTCCTGGGGCAGGATGGTCAGGAACTGCTCCAGGATCACCAGGTCCAGCATCTGCTTCTTGGTGTGTCTCTCCGGCTCCAGCCAGTGGCTGCAAAGTCCATGGAGCTGGCTGCAGACCTCTCGAGGCCCATCGGCCTCATGGTAGCAGAACTGCCGGAAGCGCTGGCCATGTACGTCCGAGGACATGGTGTCCTTAGGCAGGGTCTCTGGCACAGCTCTTTCCCAGAATGCAACACCACTCCCAGCTGGGAGGAGAAGGGGGCCTTTGCTTGCTGTCTTGCCAGTTCCGGGTCCTCCTGGGTCCTGCTCTTCCATCTCCTGCCCCTTCTCTCGAGTCACCTCCGTCTGTGAAAAGAGGCCTGAATTCACTTGGCTGTGAAGAGAGGCTTCTCTCTGGGGGGGAAGAAGAGACACAGACAGTGACATGTCAGAAGCAATAATGAGACTGGAGATACACCACTGAACATCACAAACCTTTTTTTTGCTCAGGGGACACGTGAGAATTTCTTCCTTTCGAGTGCCTTCTTTATCGTCGACCTGAAAAACAGAAGGAGTTAAGTTCAACCCTGTACAATACTCCGGAAACACTCAATCCAGAAACCCCTTTACCCTACCGACTTAAATGGCAGAAGGACTGTTCTTCAATTTATCCTACTTTTACTAGGTTATTACCTAGGATGGCCAGGTAGGGAAAGGTCAGGCAAGGTACGGAGTTGGATAGATTTACTGCCCTTTCCTGAGAAGATCCGTCTTTGACACTGGTGGATTTAAATGAGGGAAGAGAACTGCCAAGAACCAGACCTTTGCATCTTTAGGATCAATTTTTCAGACATGCCTCCGATCAATATTCGATGGCACACATTCCATGTGACTCTAGAATCTATGCTGACCTCTTATTTGCAGACCAGGGAGGAGTCTTGAATGAGAGGTCAAGGTTGCTTGCGTCACCTGTTTATAGGTACCAAGCTCATCCTTCCATGACAACGTAGGAGCTTGTTGGATGGCCTTGAAGGGATTTACCTAATTTCTCCATGGTCGGGGACAGAGGGTAGCACTAGAAGAGAAGGTATTGTCCCCACTCCCCATAGTGCCTCATGGGGCGATCCTCTCTCCAATGTTGATTTGGATTTGATTTGATTTATTAGATTTCTACCCCACCCTCCCGGGGTGTTCAACATCTATATGCGCCCCCCCTTGCCCTGCAGGCATGAAGTTTCAGGCTGGGCTACCATCAGTATGCTGATGACACCCAGCTGTATCTGTTGATGGATGGCCAACCCAATACTGCCATGTCTGTTCTGGCCGAAGGGCTGGAGACCACAGCTGGGTGGTTGAAGCAGAGCCTGCTGAAACAGAATCCTTCAAAGATGGAGGTTCTGTGGCCGGGTGGAGAGGTCTCGTAATTGAGGTGCCAAGTCCCGGCTCTTAACGGTGCACCTCCAACATCGGTGCCAACCAACAAAAGCCTGGGTGTGTTCCTGGATGCCTCCCTTTCTACGGAGGCCCAGGACACAACCGTTGCCAGACTGGCATTTCTCCAGTTGTGCCGGATCAGGCAAGTGTTCCCCTTCCTGTCTTAGCCACAGTAATGCATGAAATGGTGACCTCCAGGCTAGACTACTACAACATGCCCTATGCAGGGCTGCCCTTGAGACTGACCCAGAAATTACAGCAGTGGCAGTGGTCCCCATGGGGACCCCATCCATGGCACACATCCAACCAGTGCTTTGCCAGCAAGTCCATCAGTGGCTATTAGCCTCAAGGCTAATAGATGGGAACTCTCAGTCTGGGGCAAGTGATGCACTCTATTCTTGGTGCTGGAGGGGGCAGCAGTGGGAGGGCTTCTAGTGTCCTGGCCCCACTGCTGGACCTCCTGATGGCACCTGGTACTTTTGGCCACTGTGTGACAGAGTGTTGGACTAGATGGGCCATTGGCCTGATCCAACATTGGCTTCTCTTATGTTCTTAGGAACTCTTGGCCTGGAACAAGGGATGCTCTGTATTCTTGGTGCTGGAGGGGGCAGCAGTGGGAGGGCTTCTGGTGTCCTGGCCCCACTGCTGGACCTCCTGATGGCACCTGGTATATTTTGGCCGCTGTGTGACAGAGTGTTGGACTAGATGGGCCATTGGCCTGATTCAACACTGGCGTCTCTTATGTTCTTATGCTCCCTCATGGATCACTGCCTTGTCGTGGCGAGGGGCTTGCGTGGTTCGATGAGGCTGTGGGCTATGCCGTGGAGGGCCACCCAGGACAGACAGGCCACAGCAGAGAACTCAGACCAAGCGTGATCCCCTGGAGAAGGAAATGGCAACCCACTCCAGTATCTTTGCCAAGAAAACCCCACGGACAGTAACAAAAGGCTAAAAGATATGACGCCGGAAGATGAGCCCCTCAGGTCGGAAGGTGTCCAATATGCTACTGAGGAAGAGCAGAGGGCAAGTACGAGTAACCCCAGAAAGAGTGAAGCGGCTGGGCCAAAGCCGAAAGGACGCTCAGTTGTGGATGTGTCTGACGGTGAAAGGAAAGTTCGATGCTGCAAAGAACAATACTGCATAGGAACCTGGAATGTAAGATCTATGAATCAAAGTAAGCTTGACGTGGTCAAAAATGAGATGGCAAGAATGAACATCGACATCTTGGGAATCAGTGAACTAAAGTGGACAGGAATGGGCGAATTTAACTCAGAAGACCATTATATCTACTACTGTGGCCAGGAATCCCGTAGAAAAAATGGTGTGGCCTTTATAGTCAACAAGAGAGTGAGAAAGGCAGTATTGGGATACAATCTCAAAAATGACAGAATGATTTCGGTCCGAATCCAAGGCAAACCATTCAATATCACAGTAATCCAAGTCTATGCCCCAACCACTGCTGCAGAAGAGGCTGAAGTGGACCAGTTCTACGAAGACCTACAACAGCTCGTAGAACTAACACCAAAAAATGATGTCCTCATCATCATAGGGGACTGGAATGCTAAAGTAGGAAATCAAAAGGTAACTGGAATAACAGACAAGTTTGGCCTTGGAGAACAAAATGAAGCAGGGCAAAGGCTAACAGAGTTTTGTCAAGAGAACACGCTGGTCATAGCAAACACCCTTTTCCAACAACCTAAGAGGCGTCTCTACACATGGACATCACCAGATGGGCAACACCGAAATCAGATTGACTATATAATTTGCAGTCAAAGATGGAGAAGCTCTATCCAGTCAGTAAAAACAAGACCTGGAGCTGACTGTGGCTCAGATCATGAGCTACTCATTGCAAAATTCAGACTTAAATTGAAGAAAGTTGGGAAAACCACAAGGCCATTCAGATTTGACCTAGATCGCATCCCCGATGAATATACAGTAGAGGTGAAGAATAGGTTTAAGGGACTAGATTTGATAGACAGAGTGCCTGAAGAACTATGGACAGAGGTCCGTGACATTGTAAAGGAGGCAGCACTCACCGCCATCCCAAAGAAAAAGAAATGCAAAAAAGCAAAGTGGCTGTCTGATGAGGCTTTACACATAGCAGAGGAAAGAAGGAAAGCTAAAGGCAATGGGGAAAAGGAAAGATTTGCCCAACTGAATGCAGATTTCCAGAGAACAGCAAGGAGAGATAAGGAGGCTTTCCTGAATGAACAATGCAGAGTAATAGAGGAAAACAATAGATTGGGAAGGACTAGAGATCTCTTCAAGAAAATTGGAGAAATCAAGGGAACGTTCCATGCAAAGATGGCCATGATAAAGGACAAAAATGGTAGGGACCTAACAGAAGCAGAAGAGATTAGGAAAAGATGGCAAGAATACACAGAAGAACTATACAAGAAGGACCTCGATGTCCTTGACAACCACGATGATATAATCACTGACCTCGAGCCAGACATCCTGGAAAGCGAAGTTAAATGGGCCTTAGAAAGCATTACTAACAACAAAGCTAGTGGAGGTGATGGTATCCCAGCTGAGTTATTCAAAGTCTTAAAAGAAGATGCTGTTAAAGTGCTGCACTCAATTTGCCAACAAATTTGGAAAACACAACAGTGGCCACAGGATTGGAAAAGGTCAGTTTACATTCCAATCCCAAAGAAGGGCAACGTCAAGGAATGTTCAAACTATCGCACAATTGCACTCATTTCACACGCTAGCAAGGTCATGCTCAAAATCCTACAAGCTAGGCTCCAACAGTACGTGGATAGAGAACTGCCAGAAGTACAAGCTGGGTTTCGAAGAGGTAGAGGAACTAGAGATCAAATTGCCAACATTCGCTGGATTATGGAGAAAGCAAGAGAGTACCAGAAAAACATCTACTTCTGCTTCATTGACTATGCTAAAGCCTTTGATTGTGTGGATCACAATAAATTATGGCAGGTTCTTAAAGAGATGGGAGTACCAGACCACCTCACCTGTCTCCTGAGAAACCTGTATAAGGGTCAAGAAGCAACAGTTAGAACCGGATATGGAACAACTGATTGGTTTAGCATAGGAAAAGGAGTACGACAAGGATGTATATTGTCACCTTGCTTATTTAATTTATATGCCGAGTACATCATGCGAAATGCTGGCCTGGATGAATCACAAGCTGGAGTTAAGATTGCTGGGGAAAAGATCAATAACCTCAGATATGCAGACGATACCACTCTGATGGCAGAAAGTGAAGAGGACCTCAAGAGCCTCTTGCTCAGGGTGAAGAGGAGAGTGCAAAAGTGGGCTTGAAGCTCAACATCAAAAAAACTAAGATCATGGCATCTGGCCCCATCACTCCTTGGCAAATAGACGGGGAAGTCGTAGAAGTAGTGACAGACTTCATGTTCCTAGGATCCCAGATCACTGCAGATGGTGACTGCAGCCATGAAATTAAAAGACGCCTGCTCCTTGGGAGGAAAGCGATGGCAAACCTAAACAGCATGATAAAAAGCAGAGACATCACCTTGCCAACAAAAGTCCGCATGGTCAAAGCAATGGTATTCCCCGTAGTAATGTATGGCTGCGAGAGTTGGACTATAAGGAAGGCTGAGCGCCGAAGAATAGATTCTTTTGAACTATGGTGCTGGAGAAGACTCTTGAGAGTCCCTTGGACTGCAAGGAGATCAAATCAGTCAATCCTAAAAGAAATCAACCCTGACTGTTCCCTGGAAGGCCAGATCCTGAAGCTGAAGCTCAAATACTTTGGCCACCAAATGAGAAGGGAGCATTCACTGGAGAAGACCCTGATGCTGGGAAAGATTGAAGGTCAAAGAAGAAGGGGACGGCAAAGGATGAGATGGTTAGACAGTGTCATCGATGCAACAAACATGAAATTGAGCAAACTTCAGCGGACAGCGGAAGACAGGAGGGCCTGGCGTAATCTGGTCCATGGGGTCGCGAAGAGTCGGACTCGACTGTGCGACTGAACAACAAATGTTCTTATGTTCAAGTTGAGTAACCAGATCAGGTTGAAGGTTCTGGTAATAACCTTCAAGGCCCTAAACAGTAATAACCTCCTTGAGATCTCTGGCCCAAAGGACATCCGGCTCTCCTCGACCAGAGCTAGGGTTTTCTGAGCCCTGGCGCCGGCCTGGCAGAACTCTCTGACTAATGGCATCTCTTCCCTCTGGGACCTAAAGCAATTCTGCAGGTCTTGTAAGAAAGAGATTTTTCGCCAGGCCTATCGTTGAGGACAGTAACTATCTAGAAACCAAAGTCAATAATAATGCCAAACTCAAACTACTGTAGAAATCACTATCATAATAGAGCACAATTATCCAAATGTGTGAGGTAACAATCCCACAATAAGTCATAGCACATCTCAGAAGCAGCAGACTCCCTTCATAAATAGAACAAGCACACAAAGAATTTTTTCATATAAATATCACATGTCCTTGAACTGAAGTCCAAACACTGTAGGTTAAAATATTTCTTGGTAATGTTTTTTACAGAAGACTTACCTGATTTACCTGATGAAGGAGTAGATCTGAAACGCTGATTATATTATCCGGAACGGTGTAGTTTCCACTTGAAACGGGTCTTATTTACTACAAGCCACAATATATAGATGTTTGGACTTCGGTTCTCCCAGAATTACAACCGACTTCCAGGTGACCAAGGTCAGTTCCCCTGGATAAACTGGTTGCACTGGAGGGAGGCCTCTATGGCTTTTCCCCCATCTGAAGTCCCTCCCCGGACACAAACCAGGCTCTTTCCCCACAATGCGTCCTGCCACTTGGCATCCCGGAGTTGGCAACTGTATGGCAACCCTGGCTAAGAATGATCCCAGCATTCCTCCCTTCCAAGATCTCAAAGCTTATCCCCCAGTGACTAACTCCACCCCCCCCAAAGAGCCTTACCTCTTTTCTGCCCCCCCACTCCTTGCTCAGCCTCTGAAGCTAGCAACTCTGGGAGTTTAACCCTTGCAGTGCTGCAGAGGAAAGGAAAATGTGTCCTGTTCTCCCCATGAGGAAGTTCAGCCAGGCTGCCGTCAGCGATGTTCTGTGCTCCTCAGTGGGGCTACTCTGAGTAACTCTGCATGGGGCTGCGCTCCCAGGGAATCCAGTGCTGTTCAGCCACCTCAGAGAAAGAATCCACATCGCCTTCACCTGTATTGTGTATTACAAGGCAGCATCGCATATTCGTATTGAAGAACATAAGAGAAGCCAATGTTGGATCAGGCCAGTGGCCCATCCAGTCCAACACTCTGTGTCACACAGTAGCCAAATATACCAGGTGCCATCAGGAGGTCCAGCAGTGGGGCCAGGACACCAGAAGCCCTCCCACTGTTGCCCCCCCAAGCACCAAGGATACAGAGCATCACTTGCCCCAGACCGAGAGTTCATATAAGAACATAAGAGATGTCAATGTTGGATCAGGCCAATGGCCCATCTAGTCCAACACTCTGAGTCACACAGTGGCCAAAAAACACCAGGTGCCATCAGGAGGTCCAGCAGTAGGGCCAGGGCCCCAAGCACCAAGAATACAGAGCATCACTTGCCCCAGACCGAGAGTTCCTAAGAACATAAGAGATGCCAATGTTGGATCAGGCCAACAGCCCATCCAGTCCAACACTCTGTCACACAGTGGCCAAAAATACCCGGTGCCATCAGGAGGTCCAGCAGTGGGGCCAGGATACTAGAAGCCCTCCCACTGCTGCCCCCTCCAAGCACCAAGAATACAGAGCATCACTCGCCCCAGACTGAGAGTCCCTACCTATACCTTGTGCCTCTCATTCGTATGCAACATAGTCTTAGAAAGCAGAAACAGCGGCTCAGACACCATCCAGAATTCAGCCCACACTCCGACTCAAAGCAAAGTCCTGTCCCCCAAAGTGCTGCTCGTCCTCCGACCCCGTCTTGGGATCTCCTGTTGCAACTTTGCATTCCTTCTCCCCCCTCCCCTTCCCCCACTGCTGCCCTAGGGGACCCCCCCCCCAATATACCGTCAGCTCACCCGATCCTGCGGTTGGGGGCTGATGCAGGCAGCCCGAGACCCCTTCTCTACTGCAGGGGGGGCGCGGTGGAGAGGCAATGATGGGAAGTGACGCAAAGCCGCCGCCTCCCTCCACTCTAGGAGCGCAGACTCGTCGCCCCCCTTGAACCCTCCTCTGCAAGAAGCAAAGAAGGCGGGGCGGGGAGGTCACCACCCACTTTGGGATAATTGTTCTTTGTTATGATTGTGATTTCTACAATAATTTGCATTTGGCGTTATTATTGGCTTTGCATCTGCCTGCTTCCTCCCCCCCCCTTGCATCCAACCTTGGAAAATTCCCCGTTTCCAGAATCTGGTCGTTGATTCTGGGTGCAAAGTAAAGGAGGTGAAATTGCATGGGGGGAGGGACGGGTGCAGATAGCCAGGAAGGGGGGAGTGTCGGTGGCGCCCGGAGGGGCTTGGAGGAAGGAAGAGAAGAGGGGCTCCTTGCAATCGAGGGTGGGGGGAGGAAGGACGGGGAAAGCCCCTCCCTCTCTCCTTCAAGGCCCTGCAGCCAATGCGCCCTCTAAGTTGTGGAGTCTTGGGGGCAAAAATTCAACTTTTATGTGCTACGGGCATTAAAAGCTGCCAGGAGTGTTCCCTCTAAGCTGAGTCAGTGTGAGCTAGCTCACAGTTTTTTTAGCCTCTGGCTCACACATTTTTTGTCTCAGCTCAGGAAGGGAGGGCTCCAGAGCAAACTAACGTATGCAGCAGCCAAATGGCTGGCTCACCACTTTCATGCCAGTAGCTCACCAAGTAGAATTTTTGCTCACAAGACTCCACAGCTTAGAGGGAGCATTAGCTGCGAGCCAACAATTTGGCTGCTGCTACATCAATTTGCTCTGGAGCCATTCTTCCTGAGCTAAGATTTTTTTTAAAAAAAATTATTTATTTAATACCTTGTCGAAGGCTTTCACGGCCGGAGTTCATTAGTTGCTGTGGATTTTCCGGGTTGGGTGGCCCTGGTCTTGGCACTGTAGGACCTGACCTTTCGCCAGTAGCTGTGACTGGCATCCTCAGAGGTATGACACAGAAAGATGGAGCACTCTGTGTGTCAAGGTGAGCAGAATTTTTTTCTGCCATTTTTCTGCTCACCTTGACACAGAGGGCGCTCCGTCTTTCTGTGTTATACCTCTGAGGATGCCAGTCACAGCTGCTGGCGAAACGTCAGGTCCTACAATGCCAAGACCACGGCCACACAATCCGGAAACAACCTGGAAAATTTATAGCCCTCCCTCCCCGCAGATGGGCTCAGAGCGGCTCACAAATTAGTGGCCATACATGCACAGCCGGATCGCCCATAGGGCGAACCAAGCGCTCGCCTAGGGTGCGCCAGCCTCAGGGGCGCCCCACTCCCCCCCCGAAAAGCACCCCCCCGCCGCCCGCCACCACCACCGCTGCCGCTAGACCCCCGCCCCTTCCCGGCTTTCCTGGGGGCCCCGTAGCAGCGGAGCCCCCAGAAAAGCCGGCGCTGGGAGGGAGACGGTGGCGGCTAGACCCCCGCCCCCTTCCCAGCTTTCCTGGGGCCCCCGCAGCCGCGGAGCCCCCAGAAAAGCCGGTGCTGGGAGGGAGGGGGCGACGGCTAGACCCCCCGCCCCCTTCCCGGCTTTCCTGGGGGCCCCGCAGCCGCGGAGCCCCCGGAAAAGCCAGTGCTGGGAGGGAGAGGGCGGCGGCTAGACCCCCTGCCCGGCTTTCCTGGGGGTCCCGCAGCCGCGGAGCCCCCAGAAAAGCCTGCTCTGGGAGGGAGGGGACGGCGGCTAGACCCCGCCCCCTTCCTGGCTTTCCTGGGTGGGTCCCACAGCCGCGGAGCCCCCAGAAAAGCCGGCGCTGGGAGGGAGGGGGCGGCGGCTAGACCCCCGCCCCCTTCCTGGCTTTCCTGGGGGTCCTGCAGCCACGGAGCCCCCAGAAAAGCCGGCGCTCCGCCGTTGCCCCCAGTCTCCAGGCCCCACCGGGAGGTTGGCATCCCCAGTGGGGGCGCTCCAGGCTGTCCTGCCTAGGGCGCCCGGACACCTGGAGCCAGCCCTGCATACATGCCAGAAATCAGTCACTTGGAATACATAAAAACGAGATAAAACGATCAGATATTACGTAATTAAAATGCTTGCAATGATGATGGTGGTTTAGTAAGCTAAAGATGGCTGTGCTGTGATATGTGGCACTAAAGTCCCCATTCAAACAGTAGTTCGGTCTCCCACGGAGCTGTGAATTTATCTCAACAGGGCTGGTCTTAATACCACAGTGTTGGTAACAGTAGTTGGTAGTACAGGAGAAGAAGAAGAGATTGGATTTATACCCCGCCCTTCACTCCCCAAAGGTGTCTCAGAGCGGCTGACAAACTCCTTTCCCTCCCCCTCCCCACAACAGACACCCTGGGAGGTAGAAGAAGAGAAGAGATTGGATTTATACCCCGCCCTTCACTCCCCAAAGGTGTCTCAGAGCGGCTGACAAACTCCTTTCCCTCCCCCTCCCCACAACAGACACCCTGTGAGGTAGGAGAAAGAGAAGAGATTGGATTTATACCCCGCCCTTCACTACCCAAAGGAGTCTCAGAGCGGCTGACAATCTCCTTTCCCTTCCCCTCCCCACAACAGACACCCTGTGAGGTAGAAGAAGAAGAAGGAGATTGGATTTATACCCCGCCCTTCACTACCGAAAGGAGTCTCAGAGCGGCTTACAAACTCCTTTCCCTTCCCCTCCCCACAACAGACACCCTGTGAGGTATGAGAAGAGAAGAGATTGGATTTATACCCCGCCCTTCACTACCCAAAGGAGTCTCAGAGCGGCTTACAAACTCCTTTCCCTTTCCCTCCCCACAACAGACACCCTGTGAGGTAGAAGAAGAAGAAGGAGATTGGATTTATACCCCGCCCTTCACTACCCAAAGGAGTCTCAGAGCGGCTTACAAACTCCTTTCCCTTCCCCTCCCCACAACAGACACCCTGTGAGGTATGAGAAGAGAAGAGATTGGATTTATACCCCGCCCTTCACTACCCAAAGGAGTCTCAGAGCGGCTTACAAACTCCTTTCCCTTCCCCTCCCCACAACAGACACCCTGTGAGGTATGAGAAGAGAAGAGATTGGATTTATACCCCGCCCTTCACTACCCAAAGGAGTCTCAGAGCGGCTTACAAACTCCTTTCCCTTTCCCTCCCCACAACAGACACCCTGTGAGGTAGAAGAAGAAGAAGGAGATTGGATTTATACCCCGCCCTTCACTACCCAAAGGAGTCTCAGAGCGGCTTACAAACTCCTTTCCCTTCCCCTCCCCACAACAGACACCCTGTGAGGTAGAAGAAGAAGAAGGAGATTGGATTTATACCCCGCCCTTCACTACCCAAAGGTGTCTCAGAGCGGCTTACAAACTCCTTTCCCTTCCCCTCCCCACAACAGACACCCTGTGAGGTATGAGAAAAGAGAAGAGATTGGATTTATACCCCGCCCTTCACTACCCAAAGGAGTCTCAGAGCGGCTTACAAACTCCTTTCCCTTTCCCTCCCCACAACAGACACCCTGTGAGGTAGAAGAAGAAGAAGGAGATTGGATTTATACCCCGCCCTTCACTACCCAAAGGAGTCTCAGAGCGGCTTACAAACTCCTTTCCCTTCCCCTCCCCACAACAGACACCCTGTGAGGTATGAGAAGAGAAGAGATTGGATTTATACCCCGCCCTTCACTACCCAAAGGAGTCTCAGAGCGGCTTACAAACTCCTTTCCCTTCCCCTCCCCACAACAGACACCCTGTGAGGTATGAGAAGAGAAGAGATTGGATTTATACCCCGCCCTTCACTACCCAAAGGAGTCTCAGAGCGGCTTACAAACTCCTTTCCCTTCCCCTCCCCACAACAGACACCCTGTGAGGTATGAGAAGAGAAGAGATTGGATTTATACCCCGCCCTTCACTACCCAAAGGAGTCTCAGAGCGGCTTACAAACTCCTTTCCCTTCCCCTCCCCACAACAGACACCCTGTGAGGTATGAGAAAGAGAAGAGATTGGATTTATACCCCGCCCTTCACTACCCAAAGGAGTCTCAGAGCGGCTTACAAACTCCTTTCCCTTCCCCTCCCCACAACAGACACCCTGTGAGGTATGAGAAGAGAAGAGATTGGATTTATACCCCGCCCTTCACTACCCAAAGGAGTCTCAGAGCGGCTTACAAACTCCTTTCCCTTTCCCTCCCCACAACAGACACCCTGTGAGGTAGAAGAAGAAGAAGGAGATTGGATTTATACCCCGCCCTTCACTACCCAAAGGAGTCTCAGAGCGGCTTACAAACTCCTTTCCCTTTCCCTCCCCACAACAGACACCCTGTGAGGTAGAAGAAGAAGAAGGAGATTGGATTTATACCCCGCCCTTCACTACCCAAAGGTGTCTCAGAGCGGCTTACAAACTCCTTTCCCTTCCCCTCCCCACAACAGACACCCTGTGAGGTATGAGAAGAGAAGAGATTGGATTTATACCCCGCCCTTCACTACCCAAAGGAGTCTCAGAGCGGCTTACAAACTCCTTTCCCTTTCCCTCCCCACAACAGACACCCTGTGAGGTAGAAGAAGAAGAAGGAGATTGGATTTATACCCCGCCCTTCACTACCCAAAGGAGTCTCAGAGCGGCTTACAAACTCCTTTCCCTTCCCCTCCCCACAACAGACACCCTGTGAGGTATGAGAAGAGAAGAGATTGGATTTATACCCCGCCCTTCACTACCCAAAGGAGTCTCAGAGCGGCTTACAAACTCCTTTCCCTTCCCCTCCCCACAACAGACACCCTGTGAGGTATGAGAAGAGAAGAGATTGGATTTATACCCCGCCCTTCACTACCCAAAGGAGTCTCAGAGCGGCTTACAAACTCCTTTCCCTTCCCCTCCCCACAACAGACACCCTGTGAGGTATGAGAAGAGAAGAGATTGGATTTATACCCCGCCCTTCACTACCCAAAGGAGTCTCAGAGCGGCTTACAAACTCCTTTCCCTTCCCCTCCCCACAACAGACACCCTGTGAGGTATGAGAAGAGAAGAGATTGGATTTATACCCCGCCCTTCACTACCCAAAGGAGTCTCAGAGCGGCTTACAAACTCCTTTCCCTTCCCCTCCCCACAACAGACACCCTGTGAGGTATGAGAAGAGAAGAGATTGGATTTATACCCCGCCCTTCACTACCCAAAGGAGTCTCAGAGCGGCTTACAAACTCCTTTCCCTTCCCCTCCCCACAACAGACACCCTGTGAGGTATGAGAAGAGAAGAGGTTGGATTTATACCCCGCCCTTCACTACCCAAAGGAGTCTCAGAGCGGCTTCCAAACTCCTTTCCCTTTCCCTCCCCACAACAGACACCCTGTGAGGTATGAGAAGAGAAGAGATTGGATTTATACCCCGCCCTTCACTACCCAAAGGAGTCTCAGAGCGGCTTACAAACTCCTTTCCCTTCCCCTCCCCACAACAGACACCCTGTGAGGTATGAGAAGAGAAGAGATTGGATTTATACCCCGCCCTTCACTACCCAAAGGAGTCTCAGAGCGGCTTACAAACTCCTTTCCCTTCCCCTCCCCACAACAGACACCCTGTGAGGTATGAGAAAGAGAAGAGATTGGATTTATACCCCGCCCTTCACTACCCAAAGGAGTCTCAGAGCGGCTTACAAACTCCTTTCCCTTCCCCTCCCCACAACAGACACCCTGTGAGGTATGAGAAAGAGAAGAGATTGGATTTATACCCCGCCCTTCACTACCCAAAGGAGTCTCAGAGCGGCTTACAAATTCCTTTCCCTTCCCCTCCCCACAACAGACACCCTGTGAGGTATGAGAAGAGAAGAGATTGGATTTATACCCCGCCCTTCACTACCCAAAGGAGTCTCAGAGCGGCTTCCAAACTCCTTTCCCTTTCCCTCCCCACAACAGACACCCTGTGAGGTAGAAGAAGAAGAAGGAGATTGGATTTATACCCCGCCCTTCACTACCCAAAGGAGTCTCAGAGCGGCTTACAAACTCCTTTCCCTTCCCCTCCCCACAACACACACCCTGTGAGGTAGGTGGGGCTGAGAGAAGCTCTTGACAGAAACTGCTCTTTTTCAAGGACAGCTCTTATCAGAACTATGGCTTGCCCAAGGTCATCCAGCCAGGCGCGAGTGGAGGAGTGGGGAATGAAACCCGGTTCTCCCAGATTAGAGTCCGTGCACTTAACCACTACACCAGACTGGCAACAGTAGTGTGAGCCAGAGGCTAAAACACTGTGAGCTAGCTCACACTAACTCAGCTTAGAGGGAACATCGCCTGCAGCCGACCCATCCACAACAACAGGGGGTGGAATGTGAAGTCTGGAGGGTCCCTGCAGGAGGTTCCTCCGGGGCGGAGAGCTCATACGCCTTCCCTTGCCGTGTGGAGGCAATGCATAGAAAGGGGGCGCCTTTCCAGGGTGTGGGGTGGTGGACCAAGGGACTCCTTCTCCCTCCAGGGGAAGGGAACCTTTGTCTTTTGCTAGAAAAGTTTCCCCAGATACGTCATCCCCCCCCCGCCTCCCAGTTATAAGGACAACACCCCCCCCCCCGCAGTGTTTCTCCACAATTGGCTGCCCTGACTTGGGAACTTTTCCTGCCTTCTCTGACGAAGGGAGCTCAGACTGTCTCCAAAGATCCAGAAGGGGGAGAGACCTCTTAGTCTGTCCCTAGCAGCAGAAAATGAGCTGCGGTGGCTCAAGTGGTTAAGACGCTGAACTGCAGGCTGTGGAAGGTCAGTAGTTCAGCAGTTCGAGACCCAAGAGTGCCGCATGACGGAGTGAGCTCCCATCTCTAGTTCCAGCTCCTGCCAACCTAGCAGTTCGAAAGCAAGAAATTGCAAGTAGATAAATAGGTACCCCTTCGGTGGGAAGGTCACAGCGTCCCGTGCGCCTTGGTGTTTAGTCATGCCGGCCACATGACCACGGAAACGTCTTCGGACAGCGCTGGCTCTTCGGCTTTGAAACGGAGATGAGCACCGCAACCCTAGAGTCGGATTCGACTGGCTTTCGAGCAAGGGAACCTTTACCTTTACTAGCAGCAGAAAAGAGCAAGGGTCCCGGAGCCCCTTAGAGACTAACAACATTTGTGGCAGGGGAAGGGCTTTCATGAGTCACTGCTGACTTCTTCAGAGAGAGCTAGAAACTTGGGCTGAATCCAGCCCGGGGCGAGGTGCTCTTGGTCAGGGGAGTTGTTAAGTATGCAACTCAACAGGATTGGATTTCAGCAAAGTGATTTCAGCTTTGTTGTAACAGCAAACTCAGCTCAACAACACACACACACAAAACAGTGGAGCGCAGCTCCCTTTTTAAATGATCCGGGCTGTCAAAGCCACACCCATAAATAAGGTAACAACCAATAACACACTCAGGATAAAGACCAATGAGGTCTGTTCCCTCCAAAACACATATAAACGTTGTCATTGGTTATTTACAGAGGTTTCATAGAAACCAGCCAATAGGAATACGACAGATTACAATCGTCCTTATGTCTGAAGCTTAACGTGTGAAAGTATAGGACAGATTCAGCTTCAGAACGTAACAGGCGTCAACCCAGGGTCTCACCCGGGCCTCACCGGAAAAGACAATAATGCTAGGAAAAACGGACAGCAGCGGGAAAACAGGAACTGATGGACCGTCTCAATCAAGGAAGCCACTTTTTGCAAGACCCGAGGAAGGCTGGGAAGGAGAGGGCATTTTGGAGGTTATGAATTCATTCCTAATCTGGATAGCCCAGGCTAGCCGGATCTTGTCAGATCTTGGAAGCGAAAGAGGGTTGGCTCTGGTTAAGATTTGGGTGGGAGACCACCAAGGGATCTTCCAAGAGCCCGGCGAGAGCAAGAGTCTACCAGCACCTCAAAGACTAATAAAATCCATGGCGTGACAGGACCTTTCGTGAGAGAAGAGCAGGAGTCAAGCCAGAACTTCAGCAGGGTCTAATGTTGCAGAGCGGCCATTTTCTTCAGGGGAACGGATCTCTGCCATCTGGAGATCAGTTGTCATTCCGGGTGATCTCCAGCCCCCAACTGGAAATTGGCGACCCTACTTGGAGTACATGGCTGGCTTGGAAGGGAATTCTACCCCTTGGAAGTCCCTCCTCTCCTCAACCCCCCTGTCCCCAGGCTCTGCCCCCCCCCTCAAATCTCTAGGGATCTCCTCACCAGGAGTTGGCAACCCTGTCTCCTTCCCACCCAACAGCCAACCCACCTCCAACTGCCTTTCTGTATTAAAGTCCTCCCCCACAACCTCTGCTTAGGAAAACTGTGGCCTAATTGTGTGGTACTAGCTGGGGGGCCAGCCCACTTGCATGGTAGGAGCTCTCTAGAACTTGTGGGGTGGCCCCTCACTTTCCCTTGTATCCACCTCACCTCAGTATTTCCTCTTTCCCTCCCCCGGGCAGCCACCATATCATAGAATCATAGAATGTTAAGAGTTGGAAGGGACCTTGCAGGTCATCTAGTCCAACCCCCTGCACTCTGCAGGAGCATAGCCGAAAGATAGCCCTACATACCTACAACATACTGAAAAGATGGTCGTCCAGCCTCCGTTTGAAAATGTCCAGCGAAGGAGCCTCAACCACCTCCCAAGGCAGACTGTTCCACTGCTCAACCACTCTTACAGTTAGGAAGTTTCTCTTGATATTTAGCCTGTAACGACTCCCTTGTAATTTCCACCCATTAGATCTAGTCTTGCCATCCGGAGCAAGAGAGAATAGATCTGCTCCATCTTTTACATAACAGTCCTTCAAGTACTTGAAGACTGCAATCATGTCCCGTCTAAGTCTTCTCTTTCCCAGGCTAAACATACCCAACTCTTTCAGCCTTTCCTCTTAAGACTTGGATTCAAACCCTCTCACCATCCTGGTCGCCCTCTTCTGGACACGCTCGAGCTTGTCAACATCCTTCCTCAAGTGTGGTGCTCAAAACTGGACACAGGACTCCAGGTGAGGCCTGACCATAACAGAACAGAGAGGAACTACCACCTCCTGTGACCTGGACACAATGCTTCTGCTAATGCATCCCAAGATTGCATTAGCTTTCTTCACAGCCACATCACACTGCAGGCTCATGTTGAAGTGCCAGCTGAGGGCACCGCCCCAACTAGCCTGACCTAGGACTGGACAAAGTCCCATAGGTTGCCTTGCCATCCCGTCCCAGGAGGCTCTGCAATGCCGGCAGTGAAGGGCACAGCATGGACTCCTCCAGAAGAAACGAAGCGTGCACTTTGCAGCCGGAAACACTTGGAGCTAATGAGAGCGGATGATCCCCCATGCACCGGCCTCATGCGGTCCAGCTGAGAACTAAGTATAAATAAGCGGGAGACAATCCAGGCATGGAAGCAATGAGTCAAATTACTCCCGACTCAGCGACCACTGCATTCCATATCTCAACACTGAGCCCAAATCTGCTCACCCGCTATGACTTCCCGTGCAACCTCTTGGCAACACCTCTCCAATCTGTTTTCAGCCTAAGAACATAACATAAGAACATAAGAGAAGCCAATGTTGAATCAGGCCAATGGCCCATCTAGTCCAACACTCTCACACAGTGGCCAAAAATACCAGATGCCATCAGGAGGTCCAGCAGTGGGGCCAGGACACCAGAAGCCCTCCCACTGCTGCCCCCCCCAGCACCAAGAATAGAGTGCATCACCTGCCCCAGACTGAGAGTTCCCATCTATACCCTGTGGCTAATAGCCACTGATGGACTTCTGCTCCAGATGTTTATCTAATTCCCTCTTGAAACTGTCCATGCTTGTAGCCGTCACCACCTCCTGTGGCAGTGAATTCCATGTGTTAATCACTCTTTGGGTGAAGAAGTACTTCCTTTTATCTGTTCTAACCCGACTGCTCAGCAATTTCATGGAGTGCCCACAAGTTCTTGTATTGTGAGAAAGGGAGAAAAGTACTTCTTTCTCAACCTGCTCTATCCCATGCATAATTTTATAAACCTCGACCATGTCACCCCTCAGCCGTCGTTTCTCCAAGCTAAAGAGCCTGCTTGTAAATGACTCTCAGACTGCTCGACCCTGTTCTCAGACTGCTGCTTGAACCTGCTCTGCATCCACACGCCATCTCCATGCACAACCCCGGACTGGACTTTGACTACATCTCACAGATTAGCACCCTGCTCTGTGCACCCTCTGCTCTGACAGCAATGCCCCAAGCCAGCGTCGAGACAGTGGGTGGGCCCACAACAGAGTGTGTGTGTTTACGGGCGGTTGTTGATTTTTCCCATTTGCAGGGTGGCACCTGTGGGAGGCCCGGCTCAGATGAACAAAGACGTTGTGGCAGAGCACAAGGGGAGACATGACAGACCAAGGCCACAAAGGGCTTTATATGCGATAGCCAATACCTTACATTCCACATGGCAACTGATTGATTGCATAATGTATAGGTGTATATGACTGACTCATTTTTCCTTGTCACCTCTTTCTTTGTTTCTCCCTGTAATCTAATATATGCCAATAAAGGTCTCTGTGTTTGTTTGTGTGTGTGTGAGTGTACAATGGGCGTCATATGTATCCTCCCTTTACCTCCCGCTATCCGCTAAAAATTACCTATGCAAAACAAAATTATTTTGAAAATGCAGATAAGCCAACGAGATGGCTAGCATATAAATTAAGGAAAGAATCAGAAAAGAAACATATAAAGATATTAAGAAATGAAGGAGAGAGAAAGAACATTCCTAGTGACTTAAAGATTATCGAAATCTTTTACAAGACCTTATATCAGGAAAGAGAAGCTAATCAAGAAGAGATTAAAGAATCTTTTAAAAAACATAACAGTAAAGAATTCACAGAAGACCAAAGGAAATTTTTAATGAACCAATTACTTTTTCTGAATTAACTGAAGTGATTAAGAACCAAAAGAAAGGGAAAACTCTGGGCCCAGATGGGCTGCCGGTAGAGTTCTATCAAATTTTTGAAGATCAAAAAATAATACCATTAAAATACACAACACAGAATATTATAAAGGAGAAGAAAATTCCAGGGACCTGAAATGAAGCTTTGATTACCCTAATTGATAAACAAGATACAGATGAAAAAGAAATTAAAAATTAAAGGCCAATTTCATTATTAAACGGGGACCATAAAATCTATGCAACCATATTGGCTAACAGACTGAAAAGAGTCCTCTTACAAACAATTCATCAAGACCAAGCAAGATTCCTACCTAAAAGACAATTAAGAAGTAATGTAAGAACTATTTTGAATACAACTGAATATTTTGAAGCCCATCCAGAGAAGCAGATGGTGTTGATTTTCTTAGATGCTGAAAAAGCATTTGATAATCTTAGTTTGAACAATTAACAAATTGGCAATGTGGAGAAAACTTTTATACAATGGTCAGAGCAATATATACTAAACAGCAAGCAAAGGTTTTGGTGAATGAAGACCTATCACAGAATATTGAAATACAAAAAGGAACTAGGCAAGGGTGTCCATTGTCCCCATTACTTTTCATTTTTGCTCTGGAGACATTGAATGATATAGTGAGAAAAAAATACACAGATCAAAGGACTTAAAATAAAAGGATAAGAATATAAACTACAAACATTCGCAGATGCTCTTGTATTTATTTTAGAAGAGCCACTAGTATCTATCTCTCAACTTTTAAATGTATTACAAGAATATGGAAAGGTGGCTGGTTTGAAAATTAATTTTAAGAAAACAAAAATTTTAACAAAAAACTGTACTAAAGACCAGATTCAACAGTTACAAAGGATCTCTGGTATTGAAGTTCAGAAGAAAGTGAAATATCTAGGAATAACTCTAACCAACAGATGCAGCTCTTTAATAAACAATAATTATATGAAACGCTTGTCTGAAATTTAAAAGATTTGGAAAAATGGAGGAACCTGCAAATGTTCCATATGGGAAGAATATTAAAAATGAATATCTTACCAAGACTTTTTTTTATTATTTCATACTATTCCAGTTTTAAAAAGCTAACTTTTTAAAATAATTGGATAAGCTTATAAGACAATTTATATGGCAAGGCAAGAAACCCAGGATAAAGATGAAAGCACTACAGGACAAGAAAGAAAGAGCAGGAGTTACATTATTCAACTGGTGCTTATACTACAAATCAGCATCCTTGACATGGATGAGAGAATGGATCATTTTGGAAAATCCAAGACTATTAAAGCTAGAAGGACATGTTTTGCTACTGGGGTGGCATGCCTTTGTATGTTATGATTGAGCCAACATACATAAATACTTTAAACAACATATCCTTAGAGCGTCGCTTTTGAAAATATGGGAAGAGACAAAAAAAACTCTTCTACACAAAAATACCAAAATGGGTTTCACCACTTAAAGCTTTTACGAACCCCACACTATTTAAAAAATATCCAGTGTGGAGATATGAAGATGTTTTGGGTAATAAAAATAATTTAAAGATATAAGACATCTTCCAAAAACAAGATACACATTTGAGTTGGTGAGAAAGAGTACAACTTGACTCTAGATATGGTAAAGAAAACAGATGGGTTTTTATGAAAAACCCATAGAGTTGGATAAAATTTTAATGCAAACAATGATGAAAAACTAGCTCTTTACATTGTTATTAGAAATGAAAATGTAAGATGAGGTGGTCAAATGCTCAATGATTAGATGGGCACAAAATATAGGGCATAATATTGAACTAGATCAATGGACTAAGATATGGAAAACAAATATAAAATATACTACAACTATTTCATATGGAGAAAATATATACAAAATATTTTATAGATGGCATATGACACCAGATAGATCAGCAAAGTTTTATTCTAATATGTCAAATGAATGTTGGAAATGTAAACAAAATATTGGTTCTTTTTTTCATGTGGTGGTCATGTGATAAAAATAAAAAATACTGGGTGTGGATGCATGAGATGTTACAAAAAAGTTAGAAACAAGTATATCATTTTTACCAGAACTGCTTTTACTGAACATTATACCAGAAAAATATTAAAAAATGGATGCTTATACAATTATACATGTTATAACCATTGCGAGAATTTTGTATGCAAAATACTGGAGGAAAGAAGAAATACCATCAAGAGAAGAAATAATTTACAAACTATTAGAAAGGGCAGAGATGGACAAACTAACTTTGTTACTACAAGATACAAAAGAAGAAATCTTCGAGAAAACACGGTCAAGATTTTATAAATGGATTGAGAATTACTTGCAGTGATATATACTATAACCACACAAAAAACCCCAGAAATAGAAATATTGTTTGAAGTTATACCTGTGTGTATACTTAATTTAATAGACTAGGTGTAAAAGGAAATGTTGGTAGTATAAACAGAGAAAAACTTAAGCACAACATATAGTATAAGCTCCTCATCGATGTTTTGTTGTTGTTGTTGTTCAGTCGCACAGTCGAGTCCGACTCTTCGCAACCCCATGGACCAGATTACGCCAGGCCCTCCTGTCTTCCGCTGCCTGCTGAAGTTTGCTCAATGATGTTTTGTTAGCTTTTGTCTATTGTATTGTCAATGTCTGTGTTATGTGTTGATAATTAATAAAATATTTATTTTTTTAAAAAAGAACATTCAAACATATATGGGGGGAAATTTTAGTTTCTAATCTTTAACACGCTTTATGTAATATCATCAAGAGTATCTTCCGCAAATGTATGGAGTTAATACTTTAAATATCCTCAACAGATTCTCAGTGGACGGTAGTTGTTTACTTAATATAATTTTCAAACCAACTGTAAAATCTTGACCATGTATTTTCAAACGCATTTTCTGACTGTCCTTTCAAAATCAAAGTTAGTTTGTCCATTTCACATTTAGCGAAGTGCTTCTTCACGTGTGTCAAGGAAGAAGCTTGCTTTAGCCACTAGGTGCCACATTTCCCTAAGGAATAAATATCGATTCCCTGACAAAAGTCGAGAAAAGCCGCAGGGAACCTGTGTGAGTTCCAAGGAAACACTGAAGTCACAGCTGATTTAACGACAACCCTGCAGGGTTTTCGAGGCAAGGAACATTCGGAGGTGCTCTGCCATTGCCTGCCTCCGCGCCGGCCCTGCTTAGCTCCTGAGATCTGACGAGATCAGGCTAGGCTGGGACGATCCAGTCCGGGCCCCTCCTCTATATGAGAAAATTATTTGCAGTCTTAAAAGGCACCACGTGTTGTAGTTAAAGTGCCGGTCTAGAACCTGGGAAATACAGCTTTCAATCCACACTCATGCCATGGAAGCTGCTGGGAGACCTTGGGCTGGTCACATTGCTCTCAGCCTAGCCTTGATCAGAAAGGGGGGGGGGCTTTTTGCAGTACCCAGCTAACCCAGTGCCACTGTGGCAATGCCAGGGGATGTCAAGCACAGAACCACAGTCCAAGCAACTGGGTGTGTGTGTGTGCGGTTGGAAGTCCAGCAGGACCAATGCACAGTGTCCAATCAGCAAACCCAGTTTATAGCCGAAGATGGGAGGCAGATAAAAGGTAGCTGGGTGAATGGTTGAGAAGGAGAGGATGAGGTAGAGAAAGGAGAAAGGATATGGGGGCTGCTGGGGGAGGGAAAGAGGAAATACTGAGGGGAGGTGGATACAAGGGAAAGTGAGGGGCCACCCCACAAGTTCTAGAGCAGGGGTGTCAAACATAAGGCCCGGGGGACGGAACAGGCCCGTCTAAGGCTCTCACCTGGCCCTCAAGCAATTAGTATGTATGGAAATGTAAGGTCCCTTGAGGGAAAAAACCCTAGTCTTGCATGTGATTAAATACATTTATTGGGGCTTTTGTGGGTCCCCCAGTAAATCACTAGCTTCCACTGCTAGGAATCAATTGCTTTTGTTTGTATTTTGAGTAAAGCCAGAAAGGTGAATTGCCCCCGAAGGCCCTCCCTGCCCCCCCTAATTTGCTTCTTGCACATGAAGGTTCAAGGGGGCGACGAGTCTGCGCTCCTAGAGAGGAGGGGGACAACGGGAATGCATCACTTCCCACCACTGCCCCCCGCCCCCCCACATTAGAGCAGACTACATGCATCAGCCCCAAACCATAGGATCAGGTAACCTGAAAGTACATAGGGGGGTTCCCCCTAGGGCGATAGCGGGGGAAGGGGAGGAAGGGAGGGAATGCAAAGTGGCAATAGGAGACCAAAAGACGGGGACGGAGGGCGAGTAGCATTCTCCCGTGTGTGGCTTCTTTGATGATATTGAAGATAGCAATTCGTACTGAATCTCATTCCACACTCAGAGCATTCGAACGGTCTCTCCACTGTGTGGGTTCTTTGATGATATTGAAGATAGCAATTCGTACTGAATCTCCTTCCACACTCTGAGCATTCAAAAGGTTTCTCCCCTGTGTGAGTTCTTTGATGATACTGAAGATGGCCACTCTGACTGAATCCCTTCCCACACTGTGAGCATTCAAAAGGTTTCTCCCCTGTGTGGGTTCTTTTATGCACTTGAAGACTGCCACTCGTATTGAATCTCCTTCCGCACTCTGAGCATTCAAAAGGTTTCTCCCCTGTGTGAGTTCTTCTATGCACTTGAAGACTGCCACTCGTACTGAATCTCCTTCCGCACTCTAAGCATTCAAAAGGTTTCTCCCCTGTGTGGGTTCTTTTATGCGCTTGAAGACTGCCACTCCTACTGAATCTCCTTCCGCACTCTGAGCATTCAAAAGGTTTCTCCCCTGTGTGAGTTCTTTTATGCACTTGAAGACTGCCACTATATCTGAATCTCTTTCCACACTCTGAGCACTCAAAAGGTTTCTCCCTTGCGTGGGTTCTTTTATGCTGTTGAAGATGGCTACTCTGACTGAATCTCTTTCCACTCTCTGAATACTGAAAAGGTTTCTCCCCTGTGTGGGTTCTTTGATGATACTGAAGAATGCCACTCTGACTGAATCGCTTTCCACACTCTGAACATTCAAAAGCTTTCTCTCCTCTTTGTTTTCTTTGGTTTACAAGAACCTGTGATCTATATCTGAAGTACTTTCCAGACTTAATGGATTTACTTGTATTCATTACATTGTGCTTTGGAAAATGTACACTATGCTTTCTTCCATCTCTCTTCATGACCAAATGGCTGTCTTTCTTTCTCTTAGGTCTGCCTCGATTCCTGACGCTTCCTTTCAAGTCTTCATTATTAAGTTTATCTGGCAATTGCAGATGAAGTTCCTCTGCCTCCTCATTCCTCTGATCGTCCTCTGTTGGAATGAAGAGAGAGATAGCATCAGCACTTGGGAGGAAAGGTAAGAAGAAGAAGATATTGGATTTATACACCACCCTTAACTCGGAGTCTCTGAGCGGCTTACAAACTCCTTTCCTTTCCCCTCCCCACAACAGACACCCTGTGAGGTAGGCAGGGCTGAGAGAACTCTGTCAGAAACTGCTCTTTTTCAAGAACAGCTGTGCCAGAACTTGTGACTGACTCAAGGTCACATCAGCAGGTCAGAGTGGAGGAGTGGGGAATCATACCCGGTTCTCCCAGATTAGAGTCCGCACACTTAACCACTTCACCAAACTGGCTCTCAGGGTCCAAAGACTGCAGTAAGAAAGGACTGACAGCCCTTTGGCCTTCCAGCTTGGCTGACCTTGACTAAACCCCAACCTTTTCCCAGAATATCCAGGATTTAAGGATACCACAGCCTTTCAAGACCCATACTAAGTTCTTGCCAAGAAGGAGCTTCCAAACTGCCAGATTCTGGGCCTCAGAAGGCCTCCCTTCTGTCTTGCCCAAAATTTTATAATTCTATAAAACTAAGAGTCACTTAGCAGTGAAGCAGAGCACAGCCAGAGAAACAACTGGCTTTAATATTCTTGGACGCTGAAAAAGCATTTGACAATGTCAACTGGCAATTTATTATCCAACAAATGAAAATAATGACGTTTGGGACTAACTTTATAAGGGCAAAACAGAAAGCAAAAAATAGTAGCAAATAATGAATTGACAGATAATATATGGATTGAAAAAAGGACAAGACAGGCTGTTCAATATCTCCACTATTGTTTATATTAACATTGGAAGTGTTGACAAGAACTATTAGGGAAGACTCCCATATTAAAGGGACATCAATAAGACAAAATAAATATAAACTTCAAGCCTTTGCTGATTATTTGGTATTTATCTTAGAAGATCCAATGGATTCAGTACAACAACTGATGAATCGGATTAATGAGTATGGGAAAATGGCGGGAATGAAAATAAATTAGCAGAAGACGAAAATGGTCATGAAAAACATGACTCTGAAACAGAGATGTGAAACAGCAGAATTAACTGGATTTCAACTGGAAAAGAAAGTCAAACACTTGGGTATTAATATTACAGCAAAATGTAGCTCCCTACTGAAAGGTAACTATAATAAAGTGTTAACAAGACATTAAAAAAGATTTAGAGAAATGGACAAAGCTCCAAGTATCACAAATGGGTAGAATAGCAATTTTAAAAATGAATATTCTACCACGTTTGATGTTTTTATTCCACACCCTGCCGATATATAGTAAATAAAACTTCTTTGACAAATTGAATAAACTGTCACAACACTTTATATGGCAAGGAGAAAACAACCAAGAATTAAATTGAAAGCTTTGTAGGATGCAAAAGATAATGCTGGATTTGGAGTACCAGACTGGAAGAATTACTATAGGGCGGCAAGTTTGGTTTGGCTGAGAGAATGGATTTTACTCGAAGATCATAGACTGCTGACTTTAGAAGGACACGACTTAAAACTGGGATGGCATGCGTTTTTATGGTACGGGAAAGCATCTGGACATAAATATTTCAAAAATCATATGATAAGAAGATCATTATGGACAACCTGGGAAAAGATCCATCCGATGAGATATACTAAAGTTCCAAGATGGGTATCTCCAGTGGAAGATTGTTCTCAACCGGCTTTGACTTCAAAACAAGTAGTTATTAGATACGCAGACGATGGAAATAATCTAAAGTCTCAGGAAGAATTGAAGAAAAGGGAAATAAATTTAGATTGGTGGACTGGAGTACAAGTGGAATCTAGATATAATAAGGATAAACAGACAGATGGATTTTATTTGGAACGAGGTACATTTGAAAAATTATTTTGTACTTCGAGAGAGAAACTCATTAAGAAAATGTATGGTATGCTGATGCAATTGAAAATGCAGGATGAAATAGTTAAAGAATGTATGATTAAATGGGTGCAAAATATAGGTTATAACATAGATTTGTCACAATGGAGTAAAATATGGAATGTGAATATCAAGTTGACTAAATCTGTTTCATTCAAAGAAAATTTGTATCAAATGTTTTATACATGGCACCTAACCCAAAAAGGTTAGCTGAAATGTATAAAAACTTAATAGGTCCTAGAAATGTAATAGTCATGTTGGATCATACTACCATACGAGGTGGACATGTAAAAAGGTCCATAAATACTGGATTGGAGTACATGCTTTTTTACAACCAGTGTTGAATATTACAATAACTTTTAAACCAGAAATATTCCCGTTAAACTGTATAGCAGATGACTTAGATAAGAACCACAGATACTTTATTTTACATGTTCTAACAGCAGCTAGAATCTTATTCACAACGACACGGAGGACATTGAAAATCCCAACGCTTAATGAGTTGATAATGAAGATTATGGAATGTGCAGAAATGGACAGACTGACATATGTACTAAAAGGAAAAATGGAAGAAGAATTTATGGGACCATGGAGGGCGTTCTATGACTGGTTAAAGCCTAATACTGAGAAACTAAGAGTAAATGAAGAACAATAAGAATGATAGTACTAATAGTTGTGAAACTTTTATGAGAAGATTTGCAAGCAGAATGTTAAACTGGATTTATTATATAACTCTGTAATCCTTTCTCCCCCTTCATTTCCCTTCCCCTTTCTATGTATAAACTAATAAAACTCTTTTTAAAAAAAAAGAAGTGAAGCAGAAAAGTTCCATCAATATTCCTTGCCCATTCCCTTGACATCACCCTGAAGAATACCCACTCTCATCCAGCCCACCCGGGAAGGAAATCCTCTTTTGAGATCCACTTGAGGGACTTTCCGGCCTTTCTTTGGATGCAAGGCTGTTGTCTGTCTCCACCACAGTCTCTCTTATCATTCTGGCTTCTTTTGCAGAGAGAAAGAGAGAAAAGAAAAAGAAGAAGAGATTGGATTTCTACCCTGCCTTTCACTATCGGAAGGAGTCACAGAGTGGCTTACAATCCGTTTCCCTCCCCCTCCCCACAACAGACACCCTGTGAGGTAGGTGAGGCTGAGAGAGCTCTCTCGAGAACTGCCCTTGAGAGAACAGCTCTGAAGGAACTTATGACTGACCCAAGGTCACACCAGCAGCTGCATGTGGAGGAGTGAGGGGTCTGTGCGCCTAACCACTACACCGCAATGGTGATCATTCTTATACGGGGAAGGACAAAAATCTAAACAAGAGTAAAAATTCTCCTGGAAGGACAGAAACATGGTCAAAGATCACAGCCCACAATCCCAACTGGTATTAGGGGATGGATCATTTCCAGATCACAGTCAGAGCGGATGTCTGTAATCCCATCCAGAAGAAAGGCTGGCAACAGAGGTTTTAAGGTTTTTAAGGCTGGCCACAGAGAACTGAAGATCTAGCCCCTTCCAGAGTCTTTCTGAGGGCCTTTCATCCCACCTTTGCCTCAAGCCAGAACACATTCTCTGGCTTGGGTGATGGCCACAACGCTGGCCTCTGTTGCCTCTGGGCAAGTAGTGGGACAGGAGTCAAAATGCTGTCTTGCTGGTTCAGTATTTTGACACACGCCTCATCACAAGGGACACGGATCCCACCTGTGGCACCTATGAAAGATCCTTACCCAGAGAGGCCACGATCCTATAGTTCTCCCGCATGACTTCCCGGTAGAGAGCTCTTTGGTCCGGATCCAGCAGGGCCCACTCTGCCACGGTGAAATACACGGCCACCTCCTCAAAGGAACACGGGCCCTGAAAGAAAAAGCAGGTTCCCTCATCAGAGATCACGCCAGACGGAGACTGCAGACTGGAAGGGCGTAAGAACATAAGAACATAAGAGAAGCCAATGTTGAATCAGGCCAGTGGCCCATCTAGTCCAACACTCTGTCACACAGCGGCCTAAATAGACCAGGTGCCATCAGGAGGTCCAGCAGTGGGGCCAGGACATTAGAAACCCTCCCACTGCTGCCCCCTCCAGCACCAAGAATAGAGCGCATCACCTGCCCCAGACTGAGAGTTCCCATCTATACCCTGTGGCTAATAGCCACTGATGGACTTCTGCTCTGGGAGGGTACAGGATGTATAAGAACATAAGAGAAGCCAATGTTGAATCAGGCCAATGGCCCATCTAGTCCAACACTCTGTCACACAGCGGCCAAAAATACCAGGCGCCATCAGGAGGTCCAGGAGTGGGGCCAGGGCACCAGAAGCCCTCCCACTGCTGCTCCCTCCAGCACCAAGGATAGAGTGCATCACCTGCCCCAGACTGAGAGTTCCCATCTATACCCTGTGGCTAATAGCCACTGATGGACTTCTGCTCCCTATGTTTATCTAATTCCCTCTTGAAACTGTCCATGCTTGCAGCTGCCACCACCTCCTGTGGCAGTGAATTCCATGTTAATCACTCTTTGTCTTGGCTCGGTAAAGGGAGTGGTGTTCGGAGTCTCTCTCACCTGGACCTCGTGTAGGAAGTGCAGGAGCAAAGAGCCCCCTGAAAAAAGGAGGGGGGGAACCAGGTTCTTCCCTGCTCAAATCCCTTACCTGGACTGCAGGTGCAGGAGCTGTTTCCGCCCCTCTGAAAAGCGTCTCTCCACTGCCTGTTAGTGAGACAAAGGAGGAAAGAAGGGTGTTTTTCCAGGACTTTCTATTCCGCTTGCTTCTACGTTCCCTGCTTCATGCGCCCCCTTTCCCAGGAGTATGAAACCTCACCTTGTGTCAACTCAACCCATTTTTAAACACTATTGACTCAATTCTGGGAGAGGCAGAAGAGAAGCCCCAGGTAATTATCAGCCTCAGGGATTATAAATCCTGCCAACAGATTTCAGACTTCTGTGAGAACTGTGTCAGGCCAGGGAGAGAACGGGTGGGAAATGACGTTGCGTGACACATCACCATCACATTTTCCCCAGACTTCTGTGCATCTGGAGACTCCAGGGGAATATGAACGAGTTTTCAGAGTGTCTCTTGGCATGCTTAACATCACAACCAGGATTTCAGCCAGACGCAACATCAACATGACACCATATCAGTTCTACAGCCCTACCAAAGCCCCTCATTTAAGCTCTGGGCGGGGGGTCCAACCCACAACCGTGAATCCCTATTCCAGCATCCTGTTTTCTACAGCAGTCCACCTGATGCCCCCACAAGCACGGGCACAGAAACCAAATATTCCCATTATTATTGGCCCCCAGAAAGTATTTTTCAGAGCTCTGCTGCCCCAGAAGTTGGAGGCTCCCTTTATTCACCGGGCTGAATAGCTCTGCCGAGATTTGTCTGCCTTATGGAGGGAGGGTGAGTCGTGAATATTTTAATTCACGTGAGGAATGGCCTTCCATGAATCTGCTTAATTAGTGAACATTGACTTCCGCAGATTAACTCTGCCTCATGTGAAGACGCATTTCATTTTTCCCCCTGACCTGAACTCTCTACCCATCAAATGGAACTGGGTGACCCAATCGTATCCAGGCACAAAGAGTCCTTACCGCAGGAGAGGGCATCTTGGACATGTCCCTGCGCCTCCATTCTTCCATCTTGCTCCAAGGAACCTCCTTCCGCCTCAAGGAATGTCGCATCTATCTGCAGGGATTCTCCATGCATCTGGAAAAGCAGCGAGAGGAATGAATTCATTAACATACGGCAGTGTGTGTCGTATAGCCAGGAGATCGTAAGCTTGTTCTAGTTCTTGGCGTGTGATCCACCACTAGGTGGCGAGCTAGACTTGTTTTTAAGGCAAGGGATGTTTCAGAATTGGTTTGTCGTTGCCTGTCTCTGCGTCACAGCCCTGGTATTCCTTGGAGGTCGCCCATCCGAGTTCTACCCAAGCCCGATTCTGCTTAGTTTCTGAGATCTGACAAGATCCGGCTAGCCTGGCCTATCCTGGTCAGGGAGCAACAAGGGAGAATAATAAGAGATAGAATGGAATCCACCAAGGAATAGATCTTTCCCCGCTCCTGGACTCTAATTACTTCTATCAGCGGATGTGGTCAGTTATTTGGAAGGATCAGAAATTCTCTAGTAGAAGGAGGCTGTAAAATCTTCAGTTAAGATTATAAAAACCTGGAGAGATGTCTAGCAGGCAACCTTTAGGAGAAGGCCAGGTATCATTGCTTGAATTGGACACATCTGGAGGGAATCCCCTCACCTGTCCTGCCTGCCTCTTCTCCTCTGCCTGACTCAGGAGGAAGCCTTCGGCCAGGGCCACCGCCTGGGAACTGGTCTCCGGCCCACATCCTCTCACCCAGCCCTGCATTTCCTGGGGCAGGAGAGTCAGGAACTGCTCCAGGATCACCAGGTCCAGCATCTGCTTCTTGGTGTGCCTCTCCGGCTCCAGCCACTGCCTGCAAAGTCCATGGAGCTGGCTGCAAACCTCTCGGGGCCCATCCGCTTCACAGTAGTGGAATTGCCGGAAGTGCTGGCAATGTACATCTGAGGCCACGATGTCCTGAGCCAGAGCCTCTGGCACAACTCTTTCCCAGAATTCAACATGACTCCCAGCTTGGACGAGAAGAGGGCCTTTGCTTGCTGTCTTGCCAGTTCCGGGTCCTCTTGGGTCCTGTTCTTCCATCTCCTGCCCCTTCTCTTGAATCTTCTCCGTCTGTGAAAAGAGGCCTGAATTCACTTGGCTGTGAAGAGAGGCTTCTCTCTGGGGGGAAGGAGAAATACAGACATTAACATGCCACAAGGAAAAATGAGAATGGAGATACACCACCAAGAGAAGAAGAAGAGAAGAGAAGAGATTGGATTTATACCCCACCCTTCACTGCCCAAAGGCGTCTCAGAGCGGCTTACAAACTCCTTTCCCTCCCCCTCCCCACAACAGACACCCTGTGAGGTAGGCGGGGCTGAGAGAACTTTTGATAAAAACTGCTCTTTTTCAAGGACAGCTGTGCCAGAGCTTGTGCCTGACCCAAGGTCACATCAGCAGGTGCAAGTGGAGGAGTGGGGGAATCAAACCCGGTTCTCCCAAATTAGAGTCCGCGCACTTAACCACGACACCAAACTGGCTCTCACAATCATCAGAGATCTTCATATGTTCAGGGGACACGCAAGAATTGCCTGGTGGATCAGAACAAAAGTGTTTCTTGGATTTGTAGACTGGGTTTAATATCATTTTGCTATACAACATGCCAGGGTTTTTAAAATATGCTGCCTTAGTTTTTTGGGGGAAAGTTAAGTGTTTCTGTTTGGTTTTTAGAGATGTTAGAAGATTAGCATCTCATTTCTTTTGGCTCAGTCTGTCCTAGGGTCTAATTCCTGAGGTAAACCAGAGCCCCCAAAGGACAAGAGGGACCGGTGACGCCTTTACCATTGCATGCATCTCTTCAGTAGGCCTGAAGTGGGGAAAGAACTCTGTCCGCGCACCCATGTGAGGGGCTGCAACTCCCCCTGACAAGGAGGGCTGTTTGCCAGAGTCCAGCCTCTTCTGGGAACCAAGCCTAAGCCCAACCCGTGAACAACTCTGGATGGCTACTCAGTGTGTCAGGAGATATGCCCACCCAAGGCCACACCAGTCCGCTGTTGGTGTAGGGAAATGTAAATCTGACATTGGTACAGAATGGGACTGTGCCAAGGGTGTGGTTTGCACGTGGAACGGAGCTTAGTCGACTTCCTGAAACCTCTCCCAGTTAGGGCATAACAGTTCCTGGGATGAAGAGGAGCCGGAGGAGGCAAGAAACTTTGCCGAATGCACAGGATGGCCGACTCAAGAGGGTACCACAGTAGGAGCACTGCTAATGAGTTCCTGACTACAGAGACATTTTACCCTATTTTTTTTTACCTTGATTCAATGGGGAAGACTAAAAAATTAGGTAAGTATGAGACCAAAACTGGTCCCGAATGGAGAACAAGGAGCTGTTATTTCTACAGCTGAACAGCGTAAATTAAATACAGAGAACAGCAGAGTAAATTGTGAGCAGAGATTTAACGTATACATTCAAAGTGCAAAGTAAGGAGAATCAGCGGCGGAGATATTGACCAGTGAGCCTTTGGTTAGCAAGTCCTGAAGAAATAGAGGAAAGGCTTATTAAATTTGCAGATGATACAGAATTGGGAGGAGTGGCAAATACAGTAGAGGACGGAGTCAGGATACAGGGTGATCTCGACAGGCTGGAAAACTGGGCTAAAACAAATAAAATGAATTTCAATGGGGATAAATGTAAAGTTCTGCATTTAGGTAGGAAAAAGAAGTGTGCAATTATAGGATGGGGGAAGACTTGTCTTGGCAGTAGTATGTGTGGAAAAGATCTAGGGGTCTTACTAGACCATACACTGAACATGAGTCAGCAGTGTGATGCTGTAGCTAAAAAGGTAAATGGGATTTTGGGCTGTATCAACTGAAGTAAAGTGTCCAGATCAAGCTAAGTTATAACACCGTTTTGCTCTGCTCTGATTAGACCTCACCTAGAGTATTCAGTTTGGGGCACCCCAATTTCAGAAGGATGTAGGCAAGGTGGAATGTGTCCTGAGGAGGGCAACAAAGATGGTGAGGGGGTCTGGAGACCCAATCCTATGAGGAAAGGCTGAAGGAGCTGTGTAATGATTCTATATTTTAGTGGGTGTGTGTGTGTCTTTAAATGTTGTTTGACTGCAGTACTGTAAGAAGAGTGATAGGGGGAGATAAGTGTGCTGTGATTGGTTGATGACAGAGTGTGGGAGGAGATGTTCTGAGAGGAATCTCTGTGTGTGTTTTTATGACAGTGTTCTGTATATGTGTCTTTGGAGAGTGAAGTGTGAAAAGCTTTAAAGAGAGTCTGTGGAATCCTAAAAGCATTGTGAGAGAGGAAAAGAAACAAGCTATGTCCAAACTGTGTGATTAGACCAATGTATTATCCTGTGTGGAAAAGTCAAAGAGTTTAGCCGGTTTGGCTACATATATGAGAAAGAGAGAGAATCCTGGCTGAGTGGAATTGGTTTCTGAGAGACTGGTGTGACACCAAGCTTGCTAGTTATATTTTACAAGTTCCTTTTCCCAGAAACCTATGTTGTTCTTATTAAATCTATTTTTGTTCAAATATACCCCAGAAATCAGTACAATCCTTCCCCAGGGCCACACAGACCTCTGAAGTGCCCAGACTCTGAAGTGCTGGTCATATTACCAGCAGCAGAAAGAGATTTTTAGAATTTTTTAATTCCTGGTGGCAGCGAAAACTACCAAGTTTATAAATACAGAGTATGATTTAAAGTAAAAACAGCCCCCCCCTAGGAAGGACACCACAAGCTGGATCTGTTTAGCCTGGGGAGGAGACGACTGAGAGCTGATATAATCACTATCTTCAAGTCCTTGAAGGGCTGTCCTATAGAGGATGGTGTGGAATTGGTTTCTGTTGCTCCAGAAGGGCAGACCAGAACCAACAGGTTGAAATTAAATCAAAAGAGTTTTCAGCTAAACATTAGGAGGAACTTTCTGACCCTTAGAGTAGTTCCTCAGTGGAAGAGGCTTCCTAGGGAGAGGGTGGGCTCTCCTTCTTTGGAGGTTTTTTAAACAGAGGCTAAGTGGCCATCTGAGAGTAGTGCTGATTGTGTGAACTGACTCAGGCAGATCAGGAGAGGGAGGGCAGGAAGGGTTGCCTCGGGGCTTCCTTCTTGTGGCCCTTTATCACACGCCCAGGGAAATGCTGATCACCACTCTGGGGTCAGGAAGCATTTTTTCTCCAGGCCAGTTTGGATGGGGATCCTGGAGGGATTTTTTTTGTCATCTTCTGGGCATGGAACAGGGGTCCCTGGGGTTGTGGGGGAAGGTGTTTGGAAATTTCCTGCTGTAATGTACTCAGACATAATAGGATCAGATATAATACAATCAGACCTGACCACATGCGAGGCAAGGAAGCCATGCGGTCAGGCAAAAACCTCCCAGCTTCGCTCACCTGAACAAAGGACTCAGCGGATCCTAAGAACATAAGAACATAAGAGAAGCCAATGTCGAATCAGGCCAATGGCCCATCTAGTCCAACACTCTGTCACACAGCGGCCAAAATATACCAGGTGCCATCAGGAGGTCCAGCAGTGGGGCCAGGACACCAGAAGCCCTCCCACTGCTGCCCCCTCCAGCACCAACAATAGAGTGCATCACCTGCCCCAGACTGAGAGTTCCCATCTATACCCTGTGGCTAATAGCCACTGATGGACTTCTGCTCCATATGTTTATCTAATTCCCTCTTGAAACTGTCCATGCTTGTAGCTGCCACCACCTCCTGTGGCAGTGAATTCCATATGTTAATCACTCTTTGGGTGAAGAAGTATTTCCTTTTATCTGTTCTAACCCGACTGCTCAGCAATTTCATAGAGTGCCCACGAGTTCTTGTATTGTGAGAAAGGGAGAAAAGTACTTCTTTCTCAACCTGCTCAATCCCATTCATAATCTTATAAACCTCGATCATGTCACCTCTCAGCCATCCTTTCTCCAAGCTGAAGAGCCCCAAGCATTTTAACCTTCCTTCATAGGGAAGGTGTTCCAACCCTTTTATCATTCTAGTTGCCCTTCTCTGCACTTTTTCCAATGCTATAATATCCTTTCCTTTTGAGATGTGGTGACCAGAACTGTACTGTACACAGTATTCCAAATGAGGTCGCACCAATGATTTATACAGGGGCATGATGATCCTGGCTGATTTGATTTCAATTCCGCTCCAATCAGAGGGTTAGGCTCCCAGAGCCTATGGAACTCTCAGCCACTGTAAATAGCCCTTGTCTTGAGTGGGGGGTGTTTGGGGTGTGGGGTTTTCAGGGGATATAAACCGGCCTGCGAGCCAGGTAAAGTCCTCTTGTTCTTGAACTAATAAAGTATGCCAGAGCTGAAATCCCTGGTCAGTCTCAGTACTTTCCTCCTGTATTGTGCAGGGGGTTGGGCTGGATGACCCTGGAGGTCCCTTCCAGCTATGATTCTAGGACACTAGGGCCACCCGAGCAGCGCGGAAGGGGACTGGGAGGCCTGCGGAAGACCCGCAGGGGGAGGGGGAGCTACTTAGCGGCGCTCTCTCGACTCACCCGATCCCGCGTTTGTTGCAGCCGATGCAGGCACCAAGATGCAGCCACTGCAAGGAGCGACGCGGGAGCCTTCGGGGGCGACGCGCTTTCCCGGCTTCTCTCCCGCCCACCTCCTGCAGCCAACGCGAACCTTGCAAAAAAAAACACACCAAACCCCTTTGCAGAAGCTGCGACGTTTCCTACGCCTGCAAAGTCGAAGCAGCATCGGAAGAAGGAAACTGCTGGCGGCGTCCGGAGGGGAGGGGCTTGGCCGAGGAAGAGGAGCCCCCAGCCTCGGAGGGGCGCCTTCCTTGCAGTGGGGCGGGGGAGGCCCGGGGAAAGCCCCCCCCCCAAGGGCCGTGCAGCCGCCCCAGCCATGACACCAGGGGTGAGGAGGGGGGGGGCTCTCCGTCGCTCCTTTCTGCAAAGCCCGGAAGGTCCCTGCAGGAGCTTCCTCGGGGCGGAGACCTCAGACACTTTCCCTTTGGGGAGAGGGTAAAAGCCAGAACCAGCTCGGAACGGGCATTAAACAACAACAAAATAATAGGGCAGAAAGCAGTGGGAGCAATGCGCCCTCTAGGCTGTGGAGTCTTGGGAGCAAAACTTCCCCTTGGTGAGCTGCCGGCATTCAAGTTGTGAGCCGGCGATTTGGCTGCGGCCTCGATTAGTTTGCTCTGGAGCCGGCTTTTCTGAGCGAGGAGAAAAACGTGTGAGCCCGAGGCGGAAAAACTGTGAGCTGGCTCGCCCTCACTCGGCTTGGAGGGAACACTGACTGGGAGGGCACCGCAGGCAGATCCAGACCTGGAAGGAATCGATGACCCTAACCAAGACAGTGCTCCCTCCAAGCTGTGGGAGTCTTGCGAGCAAAAATTCTACTTGGGGAGCGCCTGGCATTCAAGGTGTGAGCCAGCCATTTGGCTGCTCTGGAGCCAGTCCCTTCCTGAGCTGAGACCAAAATGTGTGAGCCGGAGGCTAAAAAACTATGAGCTGGCTCACACTCACTCAGCTTAGAGGGAACACTGCTCCCAAACGTCCTCTCCGTCCACAGCCTTCCTTACTCCGGGCCTTGCAAGCGGAGCGCCATCGTGGCTTCCTTTAGGGAGGCGACGACCCGTCAGTTCCTCTTTTTCCAGGCATGCATGCTTGTCCTTTCCGGTGAGGCAGGGCTCAGACCCTGGCTTGACACACACACGCCCCTCCTGACAAAGGGCGCCTCGCCCCGGGCTGCATTCAGCCTGAATTCCCAGCTGTCTCGGAAGAAGCGAGCCGTCGGGAGCCGGGGAAGCGCCTCCACCGCTTTAAGGCGCTGCTGGATGCTAGATCTTTTCTACCGTGACCTCTGGAGAGAGAGAGTCCGACTCACATTCTCAAAGAAGGGAGTCCCAGTTCCGACTTGGGGCAGCCAATCCTGGAGAAACCCTGGAGGGGATGTCCTTATAACTGCAAGGCAGGGGAGGGATGGTGTGTCTGGGAAAGCCCCCGTCCCTTCCCCTGGAGGGAGAAAGGGAACCAGTGTTCCCTCTAAGCTGAGTTAGCGTGAGCTAGCTCACCGTTTTTTAGAAGGCGATTGGATTTATACCCCGCCCTTCACTACCCAAAGATGACTCAGAGCGGCTTACAAACTTCTTTCCCTTCCCCTCCCCACAACAGACACCCCCTCAAAGGGGGGAGGGGACCTCAGGCAGATGGGCTGAGAGAGCTCTGACAGAAACTGCTCTCTTTCAAGGACAGCTCTTATCAGAACTATGGCTTGCCCAAGGTCATCCAGCAGGTGCAAGTGGCTGAGTGGGGAATCAAACCGGTTCTCCCTGATTAGAGTCTACGCACTTAACCAGGGCACCAAACGCCTCTGGCTCAGACATTTTGGTCTTGGCTCAGGAAAGGTGGCTTCAGAGCAGACTAATTGATGCAGTAATCAAATCAAATCGTTTGCTCACGACTTGAATGCCAGCAGTAGCTCAGAAAGGGGAATTTTTGCTCACAGGATTCCACAGCTTAGAGGGAGCATTGCCCCCAACCCTGGGAAGGCGTCTGCGCTCTCCGCCCCGAGGAAGGTACTGCAGGGACCCTCCCGGCTTTGCAGAGAGGAGCGAAGGAGACCCACCCCACCCTACCCTCCGGGGTCGTGGATGGGGCGGCTGCGGAGCTTTCCCCGGCCCACTGCAAGGCGCCCCTCCCAGGCTGGGCGCTCCTCTTCCTCCGGCCAAGCCCTTCCGGGCGCCACCAGCAGTTTCCTTCTTGCAATCCCGATGCATTTTCCCCTCCTGGAATTTGCGGTGGGAGGAAAGGAAACGCCGCAGCTTCTGCAAACGGGGGATTTGCAGGGTTCGCGTTGGCTGCCGGGGGGGGGGGGGAGAGAAGCCAGGAAAGTGTGTCGCTCCCGAAGGCTCCCGCCTGGCTCTTTGCAGAGGAGAGTTCAAGTCCGGGCGACTGGAGAAGGGGAGGAGGCGGTGGTGCAATTGCGTCACTTCCCGCCGGAGCGTCTCCCGCGCCCTCCCCCCCCAGTGGAAAAGGAGGTCTCGGTGCCTGCATCAGCCCCAGACGGTAGGATCGGATGAGCTGGAAATGCAATGGGGGGGGGGTCCCCTAGGACAGCGGGGGACGGAGGGGATCTGGGGAGGGGATGCAACGCTGCAAAAAGTGACCCGAAGACGGGGGCGGGGGGTGAGCAGCAGGTTTGGGCGCCGACTTTGCTTTTTAGTCGAGCGTGATCCAAGCCTGGATGGGGTCTGAGCCCCTTTTTCTGCTTTCTAAGACTACGTTCCATATGCATGAGACGCAGATAGGAATGTCCTGATGCTGCCTTGTGATCTGCAATGAAGGGGAAGGCAGCGTGGGTCCTTTTTCTGAGATGGCCGAACAGCCCCCGGGCAGAGGGACTCCAGAGAGCAATGCTCCCTCTCAGCTTGGAGTCCTGCGAGCAAAAATTCTTCTTGGTGAGCTGCTCTACGGGCATCGAGCGAGCGATTTGGCTGCTGCAGGAATGAGTCTGCTCTGGGAGCCATCCCTTCCTGAGCGAAGATAAAAATGTGTGAGCCTGAGGCTCAAGAACGGTGAGCTCGCCCATGCTAACTCAGCTCGGAGGGAACACTGCTCCAGAGAGGGCCCCATTGAGGTGCATAGAAAGTCACCGACGGCAGCCCGGCTGGACCTCCTCATGGGGAGAACGGGACACTTTCCCCCTTCCTCTGCAGCGCTGCAAGGGTTAAACTCGCAGCGCTGTTTGCTAGAGACACCCAGCAAGGCCGGGGTGTGTGTGTGTGTGCAGAAGAGGAAAGGATCTTTTGGGGGTGGGTGGGGACGGGTTTGCTTTCTGCAGGGGGAAAGAGGACCCGGAGGGCTTCAGGTAAGCAAGAGCAAGGAAAACCCGGGTAGCCGGATCCCGGGAAGGTTTACTTTAGAGGAAGTCATAGGAGCATATGCTTTGAGATCCTGGAAGGGAGGGAGGGACGCTGGGATCACTCTGAGCCAGTTGTCAACTCCAGGATGCCAAATTGCTGGACATGGGGGGGGTGCTTGCTGGGAAAGGGCTGGTTTGGGGCTGGAGAGGGACCTCAGATGGGAAGATCCAGGGGTCTTACTAGACCATACATTGAACTGGAGTTCAATGTACCTCCCCGTCCACACCCCCAGCAGTGACCCCTGTTCCATGCCCAGAAGACGACAAAAAACCTCCAGGATCCCTGTCAAAACTGACCTGGAGAAACATTGGGGAATTTCAGACAGATGATATAATCCGGAAGAGGAACGGTTCCCAAACGGTTTCTGGTCTGGCATTTCAGACAGAACCGTTTTAGAACCGGTTCCCTACCGGAATATATTTGTAATTTCACACAGAATCGCTTCTGTCCCGTTCAGGAAACGGGGCTGAAGCGTTTTACCTGTCAACCGCTTCCAAGTAGTCATCAGTTTCTTCTCCCAGATCCGATACGCTTTTTTCCCGCCTTTTTTCGCCCGCGCGGGCGATCTCCGGCTTTTTTTTTTTTTGAACGTTCGCTTTAGAGCGTTATAGCGCTATAGCGCAATAGCATCATAGCAACCCCATTGGAATGCCTGCAGTGTTGTTTTTATAGCGCTATAGCGCTCTAAAGCGAACATTTTTTTAAAAAAAGGCATGGCGGGAACCGGCGGGAAAACAAAGCGGTGCAATCTGAAATGCCAAACCGCTTCTGATTCGGCTCTTTTCCGGTCAGGGAAAGCCATGTGTGAAATGGCAGCCCTGTACCGGTTTACTTCAAGACGAATCAGAAACGGCTTCAATCCGGCAGAGTCTCGGTAATGTGAAATTCCCTATTGCTTCCTGACCCCATAGTGGTGATCAGCATTTCCCTGGCCCTGTAAGAAAGGGCCACAAGAACTAAGCACTGAGGCACCCTCTCGTGATCTGCCTAAGTTTGCAATTTCAGCATTGCTGTCAGATGGCCCTCTAGCCTCTGTCTAAAAACCTCCAAAGGAGGAGAGCCCACCACCTCCCGAGGAAGCCTTGTTCCACCGCTCTGTCAGGAAGTTCTGACTAATGTTTAGGCTGAAAACTCTTCTGATTTAATTTCAACCCGTTGGTTCTGCTACGCCCTTCTGGAGCAACAGCAAACAACTCGGTACCATCCTCTCTATGACAGCTCTTCGAGTACTTGAAGATGGTGATCATATCATCTCTCAGTCGTCTCCTTTCCTGGTTCCTTCAGCCCTTTTCTCATAGGACTTGTTCTCCAGAACTGTCACCATCTTCATTGCCATCCTCTGGACACCTCGTCTTTATGTGGTGCCCAAAACTGAACACAATACTCTAGGTGAGGTCTAACCAGAGAATAGTAAAGTGGTATCACTTCACGTGGTCTCTGAACACTATACTTCTATTGATACAACCCAAAATCGCATTTGCCTTTCTAGCTACTGCATCACGCTGCTGACTCGTGTGTGGTCTACTACGACCCCTAGATCCTTTTCGCACACACTACTGCCAAGACAAGTCTCCCCCATCCTATAATTATGCTTTTGATTTTGACGGAACTTTACATTTTACCCCACTGAAATTCATTATAATTATCTTAGCCCAGTTTTCCAGCCAGTCGAGATCATCCTGCATCCCGACTCTGCCTTCTACCATATTTGCTACCCCTCCCAATTCTGTTATCATTTGCAAGTGCGTCAGGAGACATGGCCACCCAAAGCCGCACCGGTGACCTGCTGGTGTAGGGGAATTGTAAATCTTACATTGGCATGCTTGTGCCAGGGTATGATTTGCATGTGGAATGGAGCTCAGTCGACTTCCTGAAGCCTCTCCCGGTTAGGGCACAAGGTCTCTATCCAGAATGACAGCACCAGCCTCCAAATCACACTTTGTAGCTATCCAGAGTTGTTCAAGGGCTGGTCTTAGACCTGTTCCCAAAACAGGCTGGACTCTGGAATATGGCCCTTCTTTCAGGGGGAGTTGGGCCCAATGTTCCCTCTAAGTGGAGTTAGTGTGAGCTACTTCACAGTTTTTTTAGCCTCTGGCTTACACATTTTTCTCTTAGCTCAGGAAGGAGGGCTCCAGAGCAAACTGATTTATGCAGTTGCCAAATTGCTCACTCACAACTTTAAGGCCAGTACGTCACAAAGTTGAGTTTTTGCTCACAAGACCCCACAGCTTAGAGGGAGCATTAGTTGGGCCCCCTCAGAGGGGTGCTCGGACAGAGTTCTTGCCTGACACTTCAGGCCTACTGAAGAGATGCATGCAATGGTAAAGGCGTCACCAGTCCCTCTTCTCCTTTGGGGGCTCTGGTTTACCTCAAGAATTAGCCCCTGAGGCAGACGGAGCCAAAGGAGTAAGAGGCTAAGCTTGTAACATCTCCAAAAAGCCAAACAGAGACACTTCACTTTCCCAAAAAAACTAAGGCAGCATATTTAAAAAATCTTCACATGTAATATAGCAAAATTTTATTAAACCCAATGTACAAACCACAAGAAAACACTTTTGTTCTGATCTGCCAGACAATTCTCACGTGTCCCCTGAGCATATGAAGATTTGTGACGGCTGGTGGTGTATCTCCATTCTCATTTTTCCTTGTGACGTGTTACTTTCTGTGTCTCTCCTTCCCCCCCAGAGAGAAGCCTCCCTTCACAGCCAAGTGAATTCAGGCCTCTTTTCACAGATGGAGGAGACTCAAGAGAAGGGGCAGGAGATGGAAGAGGAGGACCCAGGAGGACCTGGAACTGGCAAGACAGCAAGCAAAGGCCCCCTTCTCCTCCCAGCTGGGAGTAGTGTTGAATTCTGGGAAGGAGTTGTGCCAGAGACCCTGGCTAAGGACACCATGTCCGCAGATGTACATTCCCAGCTCTTCCGGCAGTTCCACTACCATGAGGCCGATGGGCCCCGAGAGGTCTGCAGCCGGCTCCATGGACTTTGCAAGCACTGGCTGGAGCCGGAGAGGCACACCAAGAAGCAAATCCTGGACCTGGTGATCCTGGAGCAGTTCTTGACAATCCTGCCCCAGGAAATGCAGGGCTGGGTCCGAGGATGTGGGCCAGAGACAAGTTCCCAGGCGGTGGCCCTGGCCGAAGGTTTCCTCCTGAGTCAGGCAGAGGAGAAGAGGCAGGCAGGACAGGTGAGGGGGGTTTCCTTCAGGTATGTCCAAATTCAAGCAAAGATACCTGGTCTTCTCCTAAAGTGTCCTTGCCAGACATCTCTCCAAGTGTTAATAATCTTAACTGAAGATTTTACAGCCTCCTTCAACAGCATCTTCTACTAGAGAATTTTTGATCCTTCCAGATAACTCACCAGGTCTGCTGCTAGAAGGGTGCGGAGTCTCGGAGTGGGGCAGGATCCGTTCCTTGGTCTCTTTTCCATTCCATCTTTTACCCGTCTCCCTTGCTGCTCCCAGATCTGGACAGCCCAGGCTAGATGGATCTTGTCAGATCTCAGAAGCTAAGGAGAATTGGTCTTGGCTAATATTTGATGAGCGACCTGCAAGGGATACCAGGGCCATGACTCAGAGGAAGATAATGGCAAACCACCTCTGAAACGTTTCTTGCGTTAAAAACAAGTCTAGCTCACCACCTCATGGTGCATAAGGCTAAATAAACAAGAACCTCTGGCGATCTTAGGCTCCTTTGGCTATACTATACAAACGGCAGGTGAGGGGACTTCCTCCGATACATCCAAATCCAAGCAACGATATTTGGCCTTTTTCTAAAGTGTCCCTGAGAGACATTTCTACAAGCTAGAGCTAGTTTGATGTAATGGTTAAGTGCGTGGACTCTAATCTGGGATAACCGGGTTTGATTCCCCACTCCTCCACTTGCACCTGCTGGCTGACCTTGAGCAGGCCGTAGTTCTGTCAGAGCTGTCCTTGAAAGAGCAGTTTCTGTCAGAGCTCTCTCATTGCCACCTACCTCACAGTCAGTGTTCCCTCTAAGCTGAGTTAGTGTGAGCCTAGCTCACAGTTTTTTAGCCTCCAGCTCACACATTTTTGTCTTCGCTCAGGAAGGAGGGCTCCAGAACAAACTAATTTATGCAGCAGCCAAACTGCTCGCTCACAACTTTAATGCCAGTAGCTCACAGAGTCGAATTTTTGCTCACAAGACTCCACAGCTTATAGGGAACATTGCTCACAGTGTGTCTGTTGTGGGGAGGGGAAGGGAAAGGAATTTGTAAGCCACTCTGAGACTCCCGAGTGAAGGGCGGGGTATAAATCCAGTCTCTCCTCTCTCTCTTCTCTTCTAATTATCTAAAAGGGGGATTTCACAGCCTCCTTCAGCAGCCTACTAGAGAATTTCTGACCCTCCAGATAACTCACCAGGTCTGCTGATAGAAGGGTGCAGACTGTAGGAGCGGGGCAGGATCTATTCCTTTGGCCTACTCCATTCCATCTCTTACCCATCTCCCTTGCTGCTCCCTAACCTGGATAAACCAGGCTAGCCGGATCTCGTCTTGGAAGTTAAACAGGATATCCTTGGCTTGTACTTGTATGGGTGACCTCTAAGGAATACCAGGGCGATGACACAGAGCCAGGCAACAGCAAACCACCTCTGAAATGTCTCTTGCCTTAAAAACAAGTCTAGCTCACCACCTAGTAGTGCATAATACTAAAAGAACTAGAACTGGCTGCTGGAAAACCTAGCCCTAACCTTAGGAACTCCTGGCTGTACCACACTCACTGCCATACGTTAATTAATTAATTTCCCTCACTGCTTTTTCAGAGGTGGGGAACATCCCTGCAGATAGAAGCGACATTCCCTGAGGCGGAAGGAGGTTCCTGGGAGCAAGAGGAGAGAGCGCAGGCCCAGGAACATGCCCAGGATGCCCTCTCCTGTGGTAAGGACTCTTTGTGCCTGGATACGATTGGGGTACCCAGTTCATTTGATGGGTAGAGAGTTCAGGTCAGGGGGAAATGAAACACTTCTTCACATGACACAGATTTAATCTGCGGATTTCAATGTCCACTAATTAAACAGATTCATGGAAGGCCATTCCTCACGTGAATTAAAATATTCATGACTCACCCTCCCTCCATAAGGCAGACAAATCTCAGCAGAGCCATTCAGCCCGATGAATAAAGGGAGCCTCCACCTTCTGGGGTAACAGAGCTCTGAGAAACACTTCCGGGGCCAATAATAATGGGGAAATTTGGCTTCTCTGCCCTTCCTTCTTGGGGGATGTGGCGGAACGGACTTGTGTCAGCTGGCAGACCCCACTCTGCCCAGCCCTCCTTTGCCTGACCTGGCACCTGAAGGGGCGGTTCCGTTCCACTGCCTCCGGGTAATACTGCCACCACTGTCCCTGTCTTGGGCTCTGCCCAAAACTGAACACAGTACTCTGGACAACCGTGATCTGGACACTATACTTCTGTTAATACAGCCCAAAATCGCAGCTGCCTTTTTAGCTACCACATCGCACTGCTGACTAATGTTCAGTGTATGGTCTACTAAGACCCCTAGATCCTTTTCACACATACTAATGCCAAGACAAGTGTCCTCCGTCCTATAATTATGCATTTGATTTTTCTTGCCTAACTGCAGAACTTTACATTTACCCCCACTGAAATTCATGTTATTTGTTTTAGCCCAGTTTTCCAGACTGTCAAGCTCATCCTGTATCCTGACTCTGTCTTCTACTGTATTTGCTACCCCTCCCAATTTAGTATCATCTGCAAATTTAATAAGCATGCCCTGTATTCCTCTATTCCTTCATCCAAATAATTGATAAAGATGTTGAGCAAAACAGGTTAGGTGGGACAGCCTCCTAACCTCCCTCCAGTGTCACTTCCTGGCAATTTTTGGGGCTCCCCTGGAGAGTTGGCAACTGACTGTTTTGCCCTAGTTCTCCTCAGGGACTCACCCCTAGCGTACCCAAGTGGCAGGGGGGAACTATGCGGTACAGAGGGACTTCTCACTGTCAACAGTTAAAGGATTTATTTGAAAACACTTAACTATTTACAGGCATACAGTGAACTGAAGAATGAAAAATAAAGGTGACAAAACCGCTCCATCTCTCCCTTCTCTACACTCATACCCTGTCTGGATGGTCTGCAGGGCAGCCACAGGACTTCCTTTCATTGGAGAAGGTTAGATCAACACATCTGAGGGGGTGGAAGGAGGAGGAGACTAGGCCAAGGCCTACCTCAAGTTTGGTGGCCTCCTCCTAGCCAGCCCACACCAACTTACATCCACAAAATGGCGTTTCTCCACAGGGCATCAGGCGGACTGCTGTAGGACATAGGATGCTGGAATAGGGATTCACGATTGTGGGCTGGCATGTCCCCGCAGGAGCTTAAATGAGGGGCTTTGGTAGGGTTGTAGAACAGATGTGGTGTCATGTTGACGTTGCGTCTGGCTGAAATCCTGGTTGTGATGTTAGCATGCTAAGAGACACTCTGAGAACTCATTCATATATTTCCCTGGAGTCTCCAGATGTACTCAGGTCTGGCCGAATGTGAGGTGTCCTGCAATGTCGTTTCCCCCCCTCTCTTCCCCCCCCAGGACTAACACAGGTCTCAAAGAAGTCTGAAATATGTTGGCAGGGTTTATAATCCCTGAGGCTCATAGGTACCTGGTGCTTCTCTTCTGCCTCTCCCAGAATCCAGTAAAAAGTGTTAAGTTGAGACAAGATGAAGTTTCACACCCCTGAGAAGGGGATGCATGAAGCAGGGAACAAAGAAGCAAGTGGAATAAGAAGTCCTGGAAAAAAACCCTTCCTTCTTCCTTTTGTCTCACTAACAGGCAGTGGAGAGACGCTGTTGAGCTGTCTTCTTTTCAGAGGGCTGGAAACGGCTGCTGCATCTCCAGTCCAGGTAAGGGATTTAAGCAGGGGACAATCGGGGTCCCCCTCCTTTTTCATGGGGTCTTTTGCTCCATCAGTCTCTATACAGTGTCCAGGTGAGAGAGACTCTGAACGCCACCATTCCCTTTACCCAAGCCAAGCCATACATCCTGTACCCTCCCAGACTACTCCCTTCCTGTGTGCATTCTCTACCTGGCATGATCTCTTATGAGGGAATCTGCTTCTTCTTTCAGAGTCCATTTTCCTTTGAGGAGGTGGCAGTGTATTTTACCGTGGCAGAGTGGGCCCTCCTGGATCCAGACCAAAGAGCTCTCTACCGGGAAGTCATGCTGGAGAACTACTGGAGTGTGGCCTCTCTGGGTAAGGATCTTTCATAGGTCCCAAAGTGCCATCATGATGAGGCATGTATCAAAATATGGAACAGCAATACTGCGTTTTGACTCCTGCCCTGCCGCCCTGAGCCTGCCTTGGCAGGGAGGGCAGGGTATAAATTAAATAAAAAAATAAATATTTCCCTGGAGGAATCTGTGGCCAGTGTCGTGGCCATCACCCAAGCCAGAGACAAAGGTGAGATGAAAGGCCCTCAGAAAGACTCTGGAAGGGGCCCGACCTTCATTTCTCTGTTGCCAGCTTTTAAGCACACCCTGACCCTTCCCCTGGATGGTGTTACTAATATCCACTCTCAATGTGATCTAGAAATGATCCATGCCTCTTATACTGGTTGGGATTTTGGGCTTTGATCTTGACCATGTTTCTCTCCTTCCAGGAGTATTTTTTACACTTGCTTGGATTTCTGTCCTTCCCCACATAACAATTATCACCAGTTTGGTGTAGTGGTTAGGAGCATGGACTCTACTCTGGGAGAACTGGGTTTGATTCCCCACTCCTCAATATGCCGCTGTGACCTTGGTTCAGTCATAAGTTCCTTCAGAGCTGTTCTCTCAAGGGCAGTTCTCTCAGAGCTCTCTCAGCCCCACCTACCTCACAGGGTGTGTATTGTGGGGAGGGGAAGGGAGACTCTGACTCCTTCAGATAAGAACATAAGAGAAGCCAATGTTGAATCAGGCCAATGGCCCATCTAGTCCAACACTCTGTCACACAGTGGCCAAAAATACCAGGTGCCATCAGGAGGTCTAGCAGTGGGGCCAGGTGCCATCAGGAGGTCCAGCAGATAGTGAAGGGCGGTGTAGAAATCCAATCTCTTCTCTTTCTCTCTCTCTCTCTGCAAAAGAAGCCAGAATTATAAGAGAGACTATGGTGGAGACAGACAACACCTGGCATACAAAGAAAGGCTGGAAAGTTCCTCAAGTGGATCTCAAAAGAGGATTTCCTTCCCAAATGGGCTGGGTGAGAGTGGGTATCCTTCAGGGTGATGTCAAGGGAATGGACAAGGAATACCCACGGGACTTTTCTGCTAAGCGACTCTTAGTTTTATAGAATTATAAAATTCTGGGCAAGACAGAATGGGAGGCCTTCTTGGGCCCAGAATCTGGAGGTTTGGAAGCTCCCTCTTAGCAAGAACTCAATGTGGCTCTTGAAAGGCTGTGATATCCTTAAATCCTGGTTATTATGGGGAAAGGTTGGGGGCTAGTTAAGGTCAGCCAAGCTGGAAGAGGCCAAAGGGCCGTCAATCCTTCCCTGTTGCAGTCTTTGGACCTTACCTGCCCTCCCAGGTGCTAATGCAATCTCTCTCTTTATTCCAGCAGAGGACAATCAGAGGATTGAGGAGGGTGAGGAACTTCATCCGAAATTGCCAGATAAAGTTAATAATGAAGACTTGAAAGGAAACATCTGGAATCGAGTTAGCCCTAAGAGAGAGAAAGACAGCCGTTTGGTTGTGAAGAGAGATGGAAGAAAGTGCAGTATACATTTTCCAAAGCACAATACATTGAAGACAAGTAAATCCATTCAGTGTGAAAATTACTTCAGATATAGATTACAGCTTCTTGTAAACCAAAGACAAGAAAGAGGACCAAAAGCTTTTGAAGGCTCAGAGTGCGGAAAACGATTCAGTCGGAGTGGCAGTCTTCAGTATCATCAAAGAACACACACAGGGGGCAAGCCTTTTCAATATTCAGAGAGTCGAAAGACATTCAGTCAGAGTAGCCATCTTCAACAGCATAAAAAAACCCACACAAGGCAGAAACCTTTTGAGTGCTCAGAGTGTGGAAAGACGTTCAGATATAGTGGTGGTCTTCAAGCGCATAAAAGAACCCACACAGGGGAGAAACCTTTTGACTGCTCAGAGTGTGGAAAGAGATTCAGATATAGTGGTGGTCTTCAAGTACATAAAAGAACCCACACAGGGGAGAAACCATTTGAATGTTCAGAGTGTGGAAAGAAATTCAATACACATAGCCATCTTAAATATCATCAAAGAACCCACACAGGCAACAAACCTTTTGAATGTTCAGAGTGCGGAAAGAGATTCAGTCAGAGTGGCGATCTTCAACGGCATAAAAGAACCCACACAAGGGAAAAACCTTTTGAATGCTCAGAGTGTGGGAAGAGATTCAGTACAAGTTGCTATCTTCAGTATCATCAAAGAACCCATAGAGGGAAGAAACATTTTGAATGCTCTGAGTGTGGGAAGAGATTCAGTCAGAGTATCCATCTTCAATATCATCAAAGAACTCACACAGGGGAGAAACCATTTGAATGCTCAGAGTGCGGAAAGAGATTCAGTAGGAGTGGCATTCTTCTATCTCATCAAAGAACCCACACAGGGGAGAAACCTTTTGAATGCTCACAGTGTGGGAAGAGATTCAGTCAGAGTATCCATCTTCAATATCATCAAAGAACTCATACAGGGGAGAAACCATTTGAATGCTCAGAGTGTGGAAAGAGATTCAGTAGAAGTAGCATTCTTCTGTCTCATCAAAGAACCCATACAGGGGTGAAACCTTTTGAATGCTCAGGGTGTGGAAAGCAATTCAGTACTAATGGCCATCTTCAGCTGCATCAAAGGACCCACACAGGGGAGAAACCTTTTGAATGCTCAGAGTGTGGAAAGGGATTCAGTCAGAGTATCCATCTTCAATATCATCAAAGAACTCACACAGGGGAGAAACCATTTGATTGCTCAGAGTGTGGAAAGAGATTCAGTAGGAGTGGCATTCTTCTGTCTCATCAAAGAACCCACACAGGGGAGAAACCCTTTGAATGCTCAGAGTGTGGAAAGAGATTCAGTTCGAGTAGCCATCTTCTATCTCATCAAAGAACCCACACAGGAGAGAAACCTTTTGAATGCTCGCAGTGTGGGAAGAGATTCAGTCGGAGTTGCCATCTTCAGCGGCATAAAAGAACGCACACAGGGGAGAAACCTTTTGAGTGCTCAGAGTGTGGAAAGAAATTCAGTCGGAGTAGCCATCTTCAACGGCATCAAAGAACCCACACAGGGGAGAAACCATTTGAATGTTCAGAGTGTGGAATGAGATTCAGTATGAATTGCTATCTTCAATATCATCAAAGAACCCACACAGGGGAGAATGCTGCTTGCCCTCCACCCCTGTCTTTTGATCTCCTATTGCCACTTTGCATTTCTTCTCCCCCTCCCCTTCCTCCGCTATCGCCCTAGGGGAACCGCCCCCATGTACTGTCAGCTCACCTATTCCTATAGTTTGGGGCTGATGCATGTAGTCCGAGACCCTCCTCTCTAATGAGGGGGGAGAGGTTTTGGTGGGAAGTGACGTATTGCTATCGTCTCCCTCCTCTCTAGGAGCACAGACTCGTCGCCCCCTTGAACCCTCCTCTGCAAGAAGCAAAATGGCCGGGGCAGGGAGAGCATTCGGGGGCGATTCACCTTCCTGGCTGCCCTTCCCACCGTATAGAACCGTGGAAAATTCCCCATTTCCAGAAGCTGGAATTTGATTCTGGGTGCAAAGTCCAGGAGGTGAAAATGCATTGGGGAGAGTGACAGATAGAGGTAATCAGTAATAGGGAGAAAACGGCTGGTGGAGACTGGAGGGGCTCGGCCGAAGAGGAGCCCCGAGTCTCAGAAGGGCTCCTTTGAAGGGGATGGGGGGGAGGCCGGGGAAAGCTCCTCCCTCTCCTGAAGGGCCCTGCATAACCCTGGGGGCGGGAATCGGGTGGTGGTCTCCTCCGCTCCTCTCCACAAAGCCAGGAGGCTCCCTGCGGCACCTTCCTCGGGGCGGAGAGAACAGACACCTTCCCTGTGTGTGTGGATTGGCAATGCACTGTGAAACAGAGCCCCTGTCCAGGGTGGAGTGGGCCAAGAGGTGCCCTTTCTCCCTGAAGGAGAGGGGGCCTTTGTCTCTTCCTAGATAAGTTTTCCTGGACACATCATCCCCCTGCCTCAGAGTTATGAGGACAACACCCCCTCCAGTGTTCCTCCACAATTGGCTGCCATAACTTGGAACTTTTCCCGCCTTCTCTGAGGAAGGGAGCTCGGACTGTCTCCAAAGAGTGAGATGGGGGGCCTTTTTTGTCAGTGTGTAGCAGTAGAAAAGAGCGGGAGTCCACCAGCACCTTCAAGACTAACAAGTATTGTGGTGTGACTGGAGCTTTCCTGAGAAAAGAGGATTCCAGTTTCACCTTAAAGACTAATAAAATTTGTGGCATGACAAGAGCTTTTGTGAGAGAATAGCAGGAGTGAAGCCAGAACTTCAGCAGGGTCTAATGTTGCAGAGCAGCCATTTTCTTCAGGGGAACTGATCTCTGCCGTCTGGAGATCAGTTGTCATTCCGGGTGATCTCCAGCCGCCAACTGGAAATTGGCGACCCCACTTGGAGTACATGGCTGGCTTGGAAGGGAATTCTACCCCTCGGAAGTCCCTCCTCTCCTCAACCCACCCTCTCCCCAGGCTCCGTCCCCTCAAATCTCTAGAGATCTCCTCACCAGGAGTTGGCAACCCTGTCTCCTTCCCACCCAACAACCAACCCACCTTCATCTGCCTTTCTGTATGAAAGTCCTCCCCCACAACCTCTGCTTAGGAAAACTGTGGCCCAGTTGTGTGGTGCCAGCTGTGGGGCCGGCCCACTTGCATGGTAGGAGCTCTCTAGAACTTGTGGGGTGGCCCCTCACTTTCCCTGGTATCTATCTCTCCTCAGTATTTCCTCTTTCCTTTCCCCAAGCAGCCCCCATATCCTCTCTCCTTTCCCTGCCTCATTCTCTCCTTCTCAACCATTCACCCACCTACGTTTTATCTGCCTCCCATCTTCAGCTATAAACAGAAGGCACTGGGTTTGCTGCGTGGGCACTGCATATTGTATTGATCCTGCTGGACTTCCAACCGTGCCCCCCACCCCGGTTGCTTGGACTGTGGTTCTGTGCTTGACATCCCCTGGCATGGCCACGGTGGCACTGGGTTTGCTGGGCACTGCAAAAAAGCCCCCCCTTCTGGTCAGGGCTAGGCTGAGAGCAGTGTGACTGGCCCAAGGTCTCCCAGCAGCTTCCGTGGCATGAGTGGGGATTTGAACCTGTATTTCCCAGATCCTAGTCCGACACTTTAACCACAACACCGCACTGTCTCTTCTGATGGAATACAGTGCTGGAATTTGATTTTGTTTTTACTGGGATGGTTTATATGTACTCAGTTAAATAAATGTTTTACCGTCTGCATATCTTTTCTGGCCATTGAAAGAGTGGCGCCTTTAAGACTGAGAATAATTTCCTCACATAGAGGAGGGGCCCAGACTTGGATCACCCCAGCCTAGCCTGATCTCGTCAGATCTCAGAAGCTAAGCAGGGCCAACACGGAGGCAGGCAATGGCAGAGCATCTCCGAATGTCCCTTGCCTTGAAAACCCTGCAGGGTTGTTGTTAAATCAGCTGTGACTTCAGTGTTTCCTTGGAACTCACACAGGTTCCCTGCAGCTTTTCTCAACTTCTGTTAGGGAAAAAGGAATCACTGTTTCTCCCTTAGGGAAATATGGCATCTAGTGGCTAGAACAGGGTCCTCCCTTGACACACGTGAAGAAACCCATAGCTAAATGGAGACCTCCGCAACAGTGGCACCCAAGTTTCTGATGCTCCCATAAAAGAACTTTTCAATCTTCTACCTGTCAGAAATACAGGACAAAACTCTGGATGGAGGGAGGTCCAACGCTGGTGTCGGATGTGTGTTGTGAGACAGCAGGGGTCATTTGGGGCGGGAGTGAGCCAGAGCAGCGCTCCGGCAGCCCGGGAGCGGGCACAAATGGCAGTGGTGGCAAGCCCCGCCCCAGCAGGCTTGCAGAGGAAGTGAAAAGAGAAGGGGCTTAAAGTTTAAACTCCTTCTTTCTAAAGTCACGCTGCAGCAGTGGCACGATCTATTGTATTCTATGGCCCCATAGAATACAGTGGAAAGATTGTGCAGCCACTGGGGCACAACTCTAGAGAGAAGGGGTTTAAACTTTAGACCCCATGTCTCTCCGCTTCCCTGCCACCCTGCCTTGGCAGGCTGGCTGGGGGAGGGGAGGCTTTTGAAGATGCCTCCCCCCCTTTTGCTTCCCCTTTTGACACACTTCCAGTGATGTCAGGGGGCATGGCATATGCTAATGAGTTATGCTAATAGGCATGCTAATGAGCTCCTGCACCTCTTTTTCTGAAATGACCCCTGTGAGACAGTAAACACATGTGGCTTTCATGTGGTGTAACAGGATCCCCTGCCTGGAACCATGCCTCAATGACACTCGGACTAGACTACTGTAATGCACTGTATATGGGTCTCACCCAAAGGAACATGGAGGCTGCAGAACACAGTGGCTCAGTATTCACAGGAGTTAAAGGGAGGATACATATGATGCCCATTGTACAGTCACTCCATTGGTTACCCATCAATTGCTATGTGGAATTTAAGGTATTGACTGTCACATATAAAGCCCTTTGTGGCCTTGGTCTGTCATGTCTGTGGGAACGCCTCTCCCCTTATGCTCTGCCTTACAACACCTTTGTCCATCTGAGCCGGGCCTCTAGCAGTTACCACCCTGCAAATGGGAAAAATCAGCAACTGCCTGTAAACACACACTCTCTGTTGTGGACCCCCCACTGTCCTGACACTGGCTTGGGCTATGTTGTTGGAAACAGATCGGAGAGGTGTTGTCAAGAGGTGGCATGGGAAGCCATAGTGAGCGAGCAGATTTGGGCTCAGTGTCGGGATCCGGTGCAGTGGTTGCAAGGTCGGGAGTAATCTGACTCATTGCTTCCATGCCTGGATCGTCTCTCGCTTCCTTATGTATACTTAGTTCTCAGCTGGACCGTGTGAGGCCGGTGCGTGGGGGATCATCCGCCCTCGTTAGTTCCAGGTACTCCAGGCTGCAAAGTGCACGCTTCATCTCTTCTGGAGGAGTCCATTTGGAATACTGTGTACAGTTCTGGTCACCACATCTCAAAAAGGATATTATAGCATTGGAAAAAGTGCAGAGAAAGGCAACTAGAATGATAAAAGGGTTGGAACACCTTCCCTATGAAGAAAGGTTAAAACGCTTGGGGCTCTTCAGCTTGGAGAAACGACGGCTATGGGGTGACATGATCGAGGTTTATAAGATTATGAATGGGATTGAGCAGGTTGAGAAAGAAGTATTTTTCTCCCTTTCTCACAATACAAGAACTCGTGGGCACTCCATGAAACTGCTGAGCAGTCGGGTTAGAACAGATAAAAGGAAATAATTCTTCACCCAAAGAGTGATTAACATATGGAATTCACTGCCACAGGAGGTGGTGGCAGCTGCAAGCATGGACAGTTTCAAGAGGGAATTAGATAAACATATGGAGCAGAAGTCCATCAGTGGCTATTAGCCACAGGGTATAGATGGGAATTCTCAGTCTGGGGCAGGTGATGCACTCTAGGTGCTGGAGGGGGCAGCAGTGGGAGGGCTTCTGGTGCCCTGGCCCCACTGCTGGACCTCCTGATGGCACCTGGTATATTTTGGCCGCTGTGTGACAGAGTGTTGGACTAGATGGGCCATTGGCCTGATTCAACGTTGGCTTCTCTTATGTTCTTATGCTGTGCCCTTCACTGCCGGCATTGCAGAGGCTCCTGGGACGGGATGGGGAGGCAGCCCATGGGACCTTGTTCGGTCCTGGGTCAGGCTAGTTGGGGCACTGCTCGCCGCTAGCACTTCGGTAGTTCCAGGGGATCGGCTGTCAGTGGCCAGTTGTGAGCCGAGGCCTCCTTTTGCTGAAAGGGTCTGGTTTCTGACAGCTCCCTTCCTTCTTTAAACCCATCAGTGTGAAAGACTGACTTCCCAGAAAGGGCAGTAAAAATACCAACTCCCTGCCATGCTTGACCGTCCCTTGCCTAGTTCTGTAATTCGATTTCATTGTCTGACAATGTGTGTCTTGCACATGAAAGCTCACACCTTGAATAAAATGTTGGTCTTAAAGGTGGCATTGGACCCTTTGTTCCTTTCCTTACCTGGGTATCCTAAAAAAGTATCTATTAAAAACATTTGAATCCTATAACACGGCTTGTAAGGGTTTTTTTGTCCTGATAGAGCTCGCCAAAAACAATAGACATTTTCACATGAATGTTACATTGAATCCGCAATTCCTGGGAAAGTTATGAAGCTTCCTTGTTCAGAACCATTGTCTCACTATAAGAAGATGATGATACAAGTGGGGACCCGCAAGAAACTTGCGGGATGGTTATCTCATTCGTCACACCTTTGCTTGCTCTGCTCACCCCCTACCTCTCTCACACTATTTCTCCCCTCTGCCCCCCTTTTCTTACTCTATTTCTGCTCCATGCATGTGACTTCCTCTCTCTTTCTGACCTGTCATCTTTCTCCCCACTTCATCACTCTTTCTCTCTCTTCCTGCCTCCCACCCCATCATTCTTTCTTTCTGCCCCCATCAGTCTCCCAGCCTCCTGCCTGCTTCCTCCCACACTCCGCAGAGCAGCAGTAGCAGTGGTGGCAGTGCTCTCAGCCACCCACCTGCTTCCTCTTCCCCCACAGCAGCAGTGGCAGCACTCTGGGAATCACAACGGATCTCCCAGCTACAGAGATCAATTCACCTTAGGGCTGCCAGCTCCAGGTTGGGAAATTCCTGGAGATTTGGGGGTGGAGCCTTAGGACAGTGAGGCTTGGGGAGGCAAGCAGCCTCAGCAGGGTATGATGCCATAGACTCAACCCTCCAAAACAGCCATTTTATCCAGGGGAACTGATTTCTGTCTCCTGGACAACAGTTGTAATTCTGGGTGATCTCCAGTCCTCACCCAGAGGCTAGCAATGGTAGTTCTCATGGAGGAAATGACCGGAGGGTGGAGTCTA